>CATOTT010000072.1:0-86968 GCA_951813785.1 Criorhina ranunculi
AAGAATTAGACTGCCCCCAGTCGCAGTTAGGAAGATAAGTCGGAGAACTTGCACAGCGCTAGCCGGTCCCTATGCACCACTAGTGATTTGTTTCCTCCTTCCTTTGTGATGCGATACAGAACGTCTCCCATTTTCGCGATTACGTTGTAGGGTCCTTGCCAATCGCTTTGCAGTTTGGGGCAAAGTCCTTTCTTCCTCTTTGGAGCATACAGCCATACTTTGTCTCGGTCCCTGAAGGATGCAGCTTTGGCGTTGAGGTCATATCGATCCTTCATCCGGCGACTATAGTCCATCAACTGTTTCCGATTGAATGCGTATGCTGTCTCTAAACGTGCCACCAAATCTTCTATGTACTTGGGGGCAGCTGTGGGTGGATCAGGAGGAGGCCCGGTGTAAAGTTGTGTCGGCAAACGAAGTCCACGGCCAAAAACCAAAAACGCCGGTGTCTGCTTTGTAGCCTCATGTACAGCTGTGCGGTAAGCTAGCAGCAGAAAAGGGAGATGTGCGTCCCAGTCCCTTTGATTTTCAGCGGTATACTTGGCAAGATAATCCAAAAGTGTGCGATTAAACCGCTCAACCATGCCATCCGATTGTGGATGTAACGCAGTTGTCCGTGTCTTGTCAATGCCGAGTTTCTCCAAGGTGTGTTTGAATACAGCGGACTCGAAATTTCGCCCTTGGTCAGAGTGAAGCTGAAGTGGGACTCCAAATCGGGAGAACACGTGCGTGATGAGAGCTTCTGCTACAATCTCCGCAGTTTGGTTTGGTAAGGGAAGGACTTCCGGCCACTTAGTAAAATAGTCACAGAACACTAATACATACTTGTTGCCCTGAGTAGTGGTAGGTAAAGGTCCCAAGATGTCGATGGCCACACGCTCGAAAGGAGCGCCAACATGCACAGGTTGAAGTCGTGCCCGATTCCTCGTTGAAGGCCCCTTACGTTGCTGGCATCGTACGCAGACTTTACAGTAATGCTCAAGGTCCTGAGAGCATCCGACCCAATGATAACGCTGTTTTGTCTTCTTCAATGTTTTGTGAAATCCAAAATGACCTCCGGTGGGGCTATCGTGCATAGCCTTTAATATTTCCTTCTGCAATGAAATCGGAACTAGCACCTGATAGAACTCCCCATTAGTTGCGTTTACTTTTCGACACAGAGTCCCATCACGAATTACGAGTGCATCAAACATACCCCAATAAGCCTTTAATCTTGGGTCCAAACCTCGAATTTCGTCGGTCGTCGGTCGCCGTTGTTCTTCTACCCACCTTCGTACGATTGATAAGTGCCCATCTCGCTTCTGTTGATCTGCCATCTCCATTGCCAACGCTGTTGTTCGGGTTGAGATGCCTCGCTTCTCTTCTAACCGCGAGCAATGTCGACAGTTTAAATCTTCACAAGGGCGACGGGAGAGTGCATCAGCATTTTGGTGCTTCTTTCTGGGACGATGTTCCACCGAGAAGTCGAACTCTTGCAAACGTTCTAGCCACCGGGCCAATTGTCCCTCCGGGTCGCGAAAATTGATCAGCCAACGCAGCGAATTGTGATCGGTTCGCAAAAGGAAATGTCTCCCTAACAAGTATGGCTGGAAATGGGCAATGGCTTTCACGATGGCTAATAGTTCTCTACGGGTGACACAATAATTCCTTTCCGCTCGGGTAAATGTCTTGCTGTAATATTCGATAACCCTTTCCTCCCCATTTTGGACTTGTGACAAAATAGATCCACATGCAAGTTGGCTGGCATCTGTATCCAGAATGAAGGGGTCAGTTTCGGTCGGCTGGACGAGAATAGGAGCGGTCGTCAGTTTTTCTTTGAGCTGAAGGAGAGCGTGCTCGCATGCAGTACTCCAGTGGAATTTGGCTCTATTCTCGGTTAACGCCGTCAAAGGTTTTGCGGTGGTTGAAAAATCGCGGATGAAGCGACGATAGTAAGCGCAAAGTCCCAGGAATGACTGGATCTCCTTCTTACTCCTTGGTGTGGGCCACTTTCGGATGGCCGACAATTTTTCTGGATCAGCCGCGATTCCCGAAGCAGACACAATATGTCCCAGGAATTGAACTTCTTTTTTGCCTAGCCAACATTTCTTCGGGGAAAGTCGTAGTCCTGCCTCCTTCAGGCGCTGAAAGACAGTCTCCAAGTTTCGAAGCAAATCGATGAAAGTCTTCCGATGGACAACTATATCGTACAGATAAACAAGGCAGACGGTGTAAGGAAGGCCCTGAAGTACGATGTCCATGAGCCGCTGAAACGTAGCGGGTGCGTTAGTCAAGCCGAACGGCATTACGTTGAATTCATAAAGGCCAGTCCCGATGGAAAATGCAGTTTTATCTTTGTCTTGTTCATCCATTTCCACTTGCCAGTACCCGGATTGGAGATCGAGCGTGGCAAACCAAGATGATCCACCGAGTGCTTCTAGGGTAAGATCGATACGTGGAAGTGGATAAGAGTCCCTTTTTGTAGCATTGTTTAATTTACGGTAATCCACACAAAACCGAAGGGAACCATCTTTTTTGCGAACTAATACTACCGGAGAACACCAGGGGCTTCTTGATGGTTGTACTATCCTCTGCGCTTTCATGTCCTTTAAAATTTTTTCCGCTTCTGTTCGGCGGGCTAGGGGGAGCTTTCTTGGGGGTTGTTTGATTGGAATCGTCCCCGCCGTGTCGATACGATGTTGGATTATGGAAGTCCGACCTTGGTCAGCTGAGTCTGCAAACACTGAGCGGTTACGGGAAACCAGCGAGGACAAGTCTTCCTGTTCCTTGGCTGTTAAATCGTTTGCACTTCTTGTTACCATCTCTGTTAGATTCGGGGGTAACTTGGTCTCAGAAGTAGCCTCTACAATACGTCGACATTTGAACAACTCGGGTGCCGTTTCTAGTTGTACCATTGCCGTGTTTCGCGGAATCCAAATATTTTCCCCCGACAAGTTGCTCACGCAAACAGATATTTCCCCATTCGACACTTTGCACAAGGAAGAGGGTACATAGAGCTGCTGGACAATCGGAGTTGGCGTCGCAACTACTGTTTCCCCTTCGCACGCGGCGGTGCGTAGATTAATCCAATAATCGGAAAAAGCGGGAATGCAGTCATCGCTGGAATTGGTCGCTATGATTTGCTGGGCATTAGTTCGATTAAGGCGAATCGTCTCTCCTCTTACTTGTAGGGTGTCTTCCCTTAAATTTATCTCACATGAATACAGGTGTAGAAAGTCAATTCCTATGATGCAGTCGTCGGAGATTGGAGCTACGTACATGGAATGTCGGGTCTTGAACGCCCCCATCTGCATGCTAACGTCAAGTTTCCCTTCAACGGGGGTAGTATCGCCAGTGGCAGTCTGGATCATCGCGTGTGATGTTTGTATCACCGGGCGTGCTGTCATCTTCTTAACGACTCGGGGATGTAATATTGTATGAGTGGCACCTGTGTCAATAACAGCTAGGCAGGTAACCGCGTTAACATGAATTCTGGTGACGAGGTTGTGCGGGTTGCTGGCGGACCGGACGGACACAAAAACTGGTGTAGGAGCATCTCTGTTACCCACTAATTCTGCTCCTCTAGACTTAGCGGGTTGTGGTTTCCCACCATATGGTCGTTGTCTACGCCTCCATGAAGCCCAGAGCGCCCCAAAGGGGGGGGAGTCAGGGACCTCATTGATTTGGAAGTTGATAGCCCGAGGGCCCAGTCGAGCCGCCTCAATATCGAAGGTCACGGCCAGCCCTTCCTGTTTTAATCTAGGATTTCGATGTAATTCACTGCGCGGCACATAAGCCACCTCGTCGTTGTCATCACGTCGAACAAATCCATATCCCGTTTTATGAATGAATTTTATTTTGCCCTTGACTCCTTGCTCTAGGTTAACCTTTAGCCGACTATCGGAAGCTGGGCTCATTCTTTGTGTTCCCTTGGGAGCATTTTGGTTCTTACGCGGCAGCCTTCGCTCCCTTAAGCTGCGCGATTCCCGTTTCCCGAAGGCGTAGTCTGAGGGGAACCCTCATTGTCGGAAAGGGTAAGCTCCGCAACTCGAACCTGTCTTCGACTCAATCGAGTTGCTGCGCGGCTGGCCTCTACGCGTACAGCCGAAGAAAGTGCTTTTTCTAGTGTATCTGGAGCAGCGTCTCGCACCCTTTGTTGTGTTTCAGTGTCGAAAATTCCATCAATGAACTGCGCCAGAGCGATGCGATCTCTAGCTTGTTCGGGACAGTCGGGGAATGCTAAGTAGACAAGTCGCTGAATGTCAGTAGCTAATTCACTTAAAGATTCCCTTGCTCTTTGTCCTCGTCCGCGCAGTTCGGAGTGGGCTGTCGACTGTTCGTACTCGTTGCTGAATCTCTGTCTTAGGCATGCATCAAGTCGGAGAAAATCATCACGCACCTCCGGTTGCAGTGTTTCGAAGAAGGCGAGCGCAGTGCCTCTCAAGTACGGGGCGAGGTAAAGCGTCTTTAATCCGGTTGTCCAACCATTAGCTCTTGCTACCATATCGAAATGGAGGAGGTACGTGTTCCATGGTGTTTTCCCGTCATACTCGCGTGGCTGCACTTTGATTCGCTGCGGCTGTTGGGCGGATGTTGGTTGGTCTACCTCGGGTGGGACTTCTGGGGTCCTGGTGCTTACGTGTTGAGCTCCAGCTCCTCCCGTGTGCTCAGGCTCAGTGCATACAAAATCGATTCGCGCCATATCTCGTCTTACAGTCCCACACGTTGCTTCAGAAAATGAATTTTCATTCGACGACCGCTCGTGACCTCGTACATGGGTAGAGCTAGCAGGTGGTGCTCCGGGTATGGTGGAATCACGGGCTATATTTCTAGAAGAAACAGCATCCGCATACGTTGTGGCATTGCCATTAAAACCTGTAGGAGTAGAAAGGTTAGCAAGTGCTTCAACTCTGGTGTTAAATGATTCCTGTTGCGTGGCTTCCACTTGGGATATTCGAGAACCCATCTCCTCCACTGAGTTCTGTAGGCCGACTACTAGGGTGGATTGCTCAGTTAATAATTTGGCATAAGTTTCCATTTTGGTTAGAATTTGTTGGAACTTGTCCTCAAGGTCATTAGGTTCGGACATTATTTCCGGGTAGCTGGTATAAACGTGGTTAAGACTCGGTTAGGATGTCGATCGTGACCACCCCACACCTGACACCAATTGTTACAATTCACAAATAAACACACGATCTTTTTTTTATTTTAATTCACTTTATTCTCGTTTTGTACTTCTTATTTTTTTTCTATAATTTTATGCAAGCTGCAACCCAGACCACGTTGGAGATTTTTTTTCTTTTTTCTTTTTTTGACAGCTGCTGTCAGAACAGATCGATGACAGGTGTTTTTGTTGCGGCGTGCGTTTGATGGACCATAAAATCGTAACAATATTGTGCTAACGAAGGGTGCTTATGTATGCCTTTTTAAGCATTAATTTTTATGAAAACTTTTTAGATAATAGTGTTTATGTTTATGAATATGGCATGATCGGGCCAATATTTTTGTATGGACATAAACGTTAGTCTATTGGCAATCATATGCCACCATAAAACTGTCCGCCCACGTCCGCCATTTTGTTTTATGTCACTTCAAAGATTATGAGTCAAGTATTGAATTTTATTAACTTAGATATAATTTACTATTTGGCGAGAACATTCAAAGTGCCTTCAAAGATCAAATGGGACTCTTTTGACATTCCTAAAGCAGGATTTGGGAATACTAATGATGGCACACGTTCAGGAGATTTTTCGCTGATCCAGAATACTCTTCTCGTATCACAGGCATCAATCTGGATTTAATAAATCGGTTTAAAACTATTCTGGAAGTGATTTCGAGCGGACACAAAATTGATGCCTACAAATTTGATGCTTTTGCTCATGATACCGCAAAAATGTATATAGATCTGTATGATTGGCATCCCATGACACCAACTATACACAAAATTTGGATACATGGCGCCGATGTGATAAAACACGCAATCGTACCTATTGGTCAGTTATCGGAGGAGGCAGCTGAGGCTCGCAACAAACACTTCAGGCAATATAGACTAAAATTTAGTCGAAAGATTTCACGGGTTGATTGCAGCAGAGATGTGATACAGAGATTACTATTAAGTTCAAACCCATATCTTAGTAGTCTAAGAGCACAGCAGCACAAGAAAGCCAAGTCTTTTTCACAAGAGGCACTTAATCTTATGATCGCAAGCGAACCGCATATACCTCCGGAAAACGATAATATCAGAAGTATGGAGGATATCAAAGAAGAAGAAGATAGGGACGAGCCTTCAGCCAGCGAGTCTGATTAAGCACATTTTCTTTGAAAATACATATATTTTATATGAATACACAACGAATTTCGATCAATTATTGCATTTTATTCAATTATTTTGCAAAAAAAGCCATAAAATAATTTTGAGCGGTTTTATCATACAAATACTCCACTGTACGACGTCGCGGGTACTGCTAGTACATTTATATGCGGTCATCTATGTTTGAAGTTTCTAATTGAAGAAAACATTAATAAATAGGGCAAAAAATGTGTTTCATTTCTATACGATCAGCAATGTCGTTAACACTAACTTTAAGCTTAAACAAATCTACTCTCACTACAGAGTACTTCCCTCCAATTATTCTAAATTCTGATTACGTATGTGGTTTAATTGATTTCTAGACCTACAATTCTATAACTAATGAGGATGAATTTTATAATTTACTAGCTGTACCCGCGACTTCGTCCGCCTTAACCTACAATTTCTTGCCGTTAAGCTTGACCCGCGAATACGTTCATATGGCATAGCTCACAGATTATGTGATATGAGGATTGTTTTTTTAAAGAAAGGTGGAAAGCATCGCAAGCCTATGTGTGGGATTTCAACCCGAACTAAGACCACCTCTGCCTCCAATACCTATTTCCCATGGTACTACCCTCTTTCGATCTCCCTACATGCTGGGTATGAACATGTGTGCAATAGAACGCAAGTGTGTCGAAGAATACCGTTCATGGGTGTATGCGTGTCCCAGCGTGTTTGATTGGAATTGTAATCACATTTAAGCTGTATCTGTTTTTGTCGATCATTGATAGGTTGGCATTATCTACTTGCCATTTCGTTCTGTTGTCTATCTCGGGTTTCTCTTCTTTCCCTTTCCAGGCGTGTCAACTCTACGTACATGCTTTTGGCAAAAATGCACACTGTATTTCTCTTTATCTATATCTCCCGTTGAGTATAGAACCGTGGTCACTGGAAGAACACCTGCCCCATGTCTTCTACTGTGTCTTCTTACCACTCCCATCACCGTTCACCTTTCTTCCAGGTCTATCACAAAATTGCGACTTTATTTCTCTTTCCTGACACTTTGTACTTTACTGTAGTACATCCCGAAACACTGCACTACCGTCATTTTAAATGTGGCTTTTAGAGAAATTTGTCGTCTTTTAAATTGAAAGGGCAAATTGTTAAGTGTTATAGGAATGCTCTCTCCTTTGGCCGTTCCGATGAGAATTGTAGCCTTGATCACATTTCTCTCCAACTCTGCGATGCACAGCCTGGTACTATTGTACAGCCTTGGAGCATCAAGGTTACGTATCAGTAAAACCGAAGCACCAGTTTATGAAACGGCACTCCGGATATCTCTAAGATGTTTAAAAACCCTGCTAATTAAGTCAAAGCGTCGTTTGCGGACATGATCTGCTTCATATTCTCGAAGCGTTGTCAGATGTACATACTTGGAACAGAAAAAAATATAATTCCTCGCCTCAATTGTAAAATCACAGGATGATTCTCGGATAATACTCGGCCTTCCTACTTCTACGCCAATATTCGGCTAAGATCCTAAATTTGGGGTGTTTCAATGGATCTTGAACAAAACCAAGCTGAAACTTACCCACATCACTCATCACACTTTCATTATTTTCATGTCCTTAAGTGGACCTTACACGGTCATGCGCATGACATCAAATACTTACATGTGTTTGTGAAAATTTATCTGTATGCGTCACACACATTTGGTGAAGTCTGCATGACAAAAATCAAACCACTTTTGATTTTCGTCATGCAGCATTACGCTGTTCTATTGACCTAAATTACTTCATTGTGCGTTGTGTCGCGGAAGAGGAAACATGTCTGTCGCTAGCGGCTAGTTGGGGGACGATGAAAATTGGGCATTTTTATTGGAATTCATCGAAACTTATCATTTAATACTAAGTTTATGGGATGTGAAAATGAAAGATTGCAGGTACCGAAACAAAAAATTCACACAGTATGAAGTTTAACTACAAAAAAAAAAATGGAATGCATTCATCCGCTTCATTCAGCGTACATCAGTACACCACGAAAACTCGCAAAATTTAAATTTTACGTCATTTGATTGAGCTGTATAAGGGCTAGCATCAATACACACATACACTATTATTATCGTCATGCGCATGACCGCGTAAGGTCTACTTTACGAATTCCTCCAATAGTGGGGAACACCATGAGATCCATTCAAATACCTAACATGGTAAAAAAAAAAAGATTAGTACAGTCAAAATCGATTATAACGACCTTCAAGGGGCCGATGAATTTGGTCGTAATAAGCGATAGGTCGCTGTAACCGATATCAAGGTATATATGTAAATTAATCTGTTTTCAAGTAGAGATCCTTTTTTTATTTTTATTTTTCATTATTCTTATTTATTCTTAAGGCATGCATACAACCGAGTATGTATGTACAAAGTGGAGTGTGAAACGCAATACTCTTTGGCAAGGTCTTCATTTTGCTCCCCAGCTTCCAATCTAAAAATTATACCTGCTTTATCTTCAATTGCAAAGGGGTTTCGTTTCTGATTCATTTTCCAATACAACTTTATGCGAACCGAATGGAATTAAACTTCTACGACCACTCGTCACACAGAAAAATTTGCACTAAGTAATTTTCTCACCTATTGTTGAACAAACTCAAAACCAATAATAAACGCAAAACAAAAAGAAAAACATGAGAACAAACGGTAAGCTGCAACATATCCGAAATTCTATGTACACAGATACATCGGATCTATAGATAAAAAGTTTACCGTTTTATAAAAAAATGCAGTTGCACCAAGAGCTGCGTCGATTTAAGTCGTTGTGACCAATATTTTTTTTTCACAAAAATGAAAAAATCGGTCGTTGTAAGCGATATGTCGTTGTAAACGGTTTTTTATTCAATGGGATTATAAGGGAGCTCAGCCGAGACCCAAGAATTTTGTAGTTATAACCCATACGTCGTTATAACCGATGTCGTTGTAAGCAGTTTTGACTGTAATTTGCTTTTATTTACATATCCTACGTCCTTTTAGGTGGTTTCCTCATGACGAAACTTTCCAAAAATTTGAATGCAACTTTTCAAGACCTCTATAGTAAACACCAAAACCATGATCCGCACGATAGGGGCCGCAATTCTTAACCGAATTGAATGAAACTTTGTATACATGTTGATATGGTGAATGGCACGGACGAGTTCGTAGATGGGCGAGATCGGTTGGGAGGGGGGCGTGTCACACCCCTTTAAATTTTTCACATTCCGCATTAATAATTTTTGTATTTTCATTTTTAAAAGTATAGAAATGGTAATAGTATAAGCATATTTTTGAAAAAAAACTGTCGCCATTTTGAATCCGCCATCTTGAAATTCTTTAAAATTGCTCCAATTTCGTTGAAACTGAAAATGTATACTCGTTTATGGGTACTTGTTATAATTTCGCCATTTTGGATTACTTTAATATTACTTAAAAGTTGCATACAAAGGAAATCCACCTATCTCTTGCGGCTGGTGCCGGAAGGCCTTTTTTTTATTCCTGCAGTGGGATATTTCTTTTTTACTTACTCGAAAAACTGATCATGACCAACAATTACACCACCATAAAAACCCTTTCCCTGTGAATGCGAGTGAGTTCCGATCATTTAGAGGAAAAGATACACATACCCACCACAAATAAAAGGAAGCAACAAAAAAGAGAAAAAGGAAAAACCACCCTTGTCGCGCACACGATCATGATTTACGATCCCTATGATGTGCCACTGACTGTGTGCTGCGCAGGTCACTAAATGGATGTTTCCTAAAGAAAAATGAATTTTGAGACATAGCTTCTCCTGGACATAGACTATCTACTCACGAAGTTTCATCAAAATCCGTTCAGCCGTTTAGGCGTTACGGAGGAACAAACATCCAAATATCCAAACTTTCACATTTATAATATTAGTAGGATATATGCAATATAACGAAATCTTGCCCGCAGGGTAGGAGCCGCAATTCTCAACCGAATTGAATGAAACTTTGTACACATGTTGATATGGTGAATGGTACGGACGAGTTCGTAGATGGGCGAGATCGGTTGGGAGGGGGGCGTATCACGCCCATTTATGCAATACAACGAAATCTTGTCCGCACGATAGGGGCCGCAGTTCTTAACCTAATTGATTGAAACTTTGTACACATGTTGATATGGTGAACGGCTCAGACGAGTTCGTAGATGGGCGAGATCGGTTGAGAGGGGGGGGGGGTGTCACGCCCATTTATGACATACACCGAATTTTTGTCCGCACGATAGGGGCCACAGTTCTCAAACGAATTGATTGAAACTTTGTACACATGTTGATATGATGAATAGCTCGGATGAGTTCGTAGATGGGCGTAATCGGTTGGGAGGGGGGCGTGGCACACCCCTTTAAATTTTTCAAATTCCGCATTAATAATTGTTGCATTTCCATTTTTAATAGTATAGAAATGGTAATTGTATAAGCATATTTTTGCAAAAAAAATTCCCGCCATTTTGAATCCGCCATCTTGAAATTCTTCAAAATTGCTCCAATTTCGTTGAAATTGAAAATGTATACTCGTTTATGGGTACTTGTTATAATTTCGCCATTTTGGATTACTTTAATATTACTTAAAAGTTGGATACAAAGGAAATCCACCTATCTCTTGCGGCTGGTGCCGGAAGGTCTTTTTAATATATACATATATAGAGTTAACATAGCTATCGCGACATTGGTGCAGGATATTACAAATCACTGGCACAAAGCATCGGTACCAGTGATTATGTTCTGTTGGAGCGTAGTCCGATTCTACGCCCTAACGTTAACCTTTTTATTTAGATGCATAATGAATGCTATTAAAATACATCAATAATAATAAATAATTAATTGATATCTAAAACATTTCTCTTACATAAGGTACTAGTGATTTTTTAAAAATAATATATTTTGCTTTGTTTTTTATCTCGTTGGGCAGTGCGTTGGACAACTGAAGGCCTTTATAAAACAGCGAATTTTGCGATCTTGTTGTCCGATAGCGATTTAACCTAAAGTTATTGCTATTACGTAGGTAGTAGGTGGTTGGACATCGTTAACATAATGAACGCTCGATCGCAGGTATCCCGGGACACCTCCATGTTTGATTTTGAATACGAGCGTTAATACGCAGAATGCAATTCGCTGTTTCACGTTTAGCCTCTGCAGTGTATTCAGCATCCATGTTATTGAGGTATATCTACTACACTGAAGAATAATCCTCATTCCTTTATTTTGTAGTCTTTGTAGTCTTTGAAACTCTTCGTTATTAATAAGAAATAGTATGGAGGGACAGTACTCAAAATGTGGTTTAATTATTGTATTATAGATGTGTATCGCTGATAACATTGAAACGTTTTTCCGTACTCTTCTGAAGGAGCCAAACTTTTTCGAAATTTTTCTCGCGATGTGGTCAACGTGGCTCTTGAATTTTAGTTGCCGATCAATTACAACACCTAGATATTTCATTTCGTCCACGCTGTCAATTCTTTCACCATTTATTGATATATCTACATGCGTACGTATATTTATATTTAAACACTTTGTTTTACCGACATTTAATTTTAAACAATTCATATTCAACCACTTAGTTATTTCACTTAGGTCTTGATGCAGATAGTTCTCGCAATCCTCTACTTTATCACCCGAGATATATAACAATGCATCGTCTGCAAATAGTCTAATTTTTGAAAATTTGATTACTTGCTTAATGTCATTTATATATAATAAAAATAATTCAACACCTAACACAGAACCTTGTGGTACACCAAAATTATTATACACGTATTCTGACATTGTATCAGCGATTCTGGTCTTTTGCTTCCGTCCCGTTAAATATGACTCGAACCACTTAAATTCACGATCACGTATTCCATATTTATGGAGTTTATGCAATAATATTTCAGTGTCAACAGTTTCGAACGCCCGTTTGAAATCTAAAAATACCGCACAGATTACTTTGCCCTTGTCCATTAATTCCTTCCATTCCATCACTATCCAGTTAAGTTCTGTTTCACACGAATGACCTTGTCTAAATTCTGACTGTTCTTCGATGATAATATTGTTTTCCTCAAGGTAGCTACATAGTTGTTGATTCACCACTATCTCCAATAACTTTTCGTATACTGTCATCATGTTAATAGGCCTCAGTTCTTCACATTTCTAAGTGTTTTTTACTTTTTGCACAGGTATAACTACTGATTGTTTCCAGGATTCCGGGAATACGCCTTTATTTAGGGAAGAGTTTATAATATTTACCAGTTGTACGCCAATTTCGTTTAAGGCATCTAACATCATTCTTGGAGTCATAAAGTTGTAGTCTCTTTTTTGTTTCATATTTTTGATAATGCTAGTAATGTCCCACACGTTTATTCTTCGAAATACAAATCTAGCTGATATTTCGTTTATCAGTGATTCATCAAACATAGCAAATGAAATTGAGTTTTTTATATCAGCTATGCTTTGTACGAAATAACAATTTAGTCTATTGGCAATATTCTCATCCCCTTTCACACACTAGTTTTCAAACTACACTTCTTCCAGATCCGTTTTGCTTGTTTTTATAACAAATGCTTTCAAGGCTCTCCACATTGATTTCTGATCACAGGCTCCGTCTACTTTATTCCTGATATAGTTTGTCTTAGCTTTACTTATTTTTTGTTTGTATTTGTTTCTAATTGTGTTATATTTGTACCATTCATCGTCGTTGTTATACGACACTGCTCTGCCGTAGGATTCTTCTTTGAACTTTTTCATATGTTTAAGTTCAGTGGTATACCAGTTATTTTGTCTATTGTTTACACGCCTTCTACATATAAATAGTTTTACAATGCTTACCATTTCGTCAAATTCCATTGCGACTTCACTTACATCACCATAATTGTTCAGACACCTTATTCCACTCGTAGATAACATATTCCTAAATCTAATCTTGCTATATTTAAAAACGTTAATGTAGTTTTGGGCCGAATCATTTTGATAATCGCGGTTGTCTATGCTAACTTCGAGGGATTCGTGATCACTTATTTTTAAACTCGACGTTATTTTTGATTTCACTATATTACTATTCGTTATAATATGTATGCAACTTTTAAGTAATATTAAAGTAATCCAAAATGGCGAAATTATAACAAGTACCTATAAACGAGTATACATTTTCAATTTCAACGAAATCGGAGCAATTTTGAAGAATTTCAAGATGGCGGATTCGAAATGGCGGGAATTTTTTTTGCAAAAATATGCTTATACAATTACCATTTCTATACTATTAAAAATGGAAATGCAACAATTATTAATGCGGAATTTGAAATATTTAAAGGGGTGTGATACGCCCCCCTCCCAACCGATCTCGCCCATCTACGAACTCATCCGAGCTATTCATCATATCAACATGTGTACAAAATTTCAGTAAATTAGGTTAAGAACTGTGGCCCCTATCGTGCGGACAAGATTTCATTGTATTGCATAAATGGGCGTGACACGCCCCCCTCTCAACCGATCTCGCCCATCTACGAACTCGTCCGAGCTATTCATCACATCAACATGTGAACAAAATTTCAATAAATTAGGCTAAGAACTGTGGCCCCTATCGTGCGGACAAGATTTCGTTGTATCGCATAAATGGGCATGACACGCCCCCCTCTCAACCGATCTCGCCCATCTACGAACTCGTCCGTGTCATTCACCATATCAACACGTATACAAAGTTTCATTCAATTCGGTTAAGAATTGCGGCCCCTATCGTGCGGACAAGATTTCGTTATATTGCATATATATATCGAAGGTCGCATTCTTTGTTATCCAAATATCTTTTTCTGTAGCGGAGGAGTGGGATCGTCCGGGTACATAGTAGATATGGAATTGTTACCTAAGTCCTGGTAAGCATTGTCATATATAACACCTCCCCTCTTAGAATCTTCCATTGGTGTGAAAGAGACCGATGGAAGATTTACATTGGTAATTATTTTGTTTCTCTTAACATTCTTGAATTTAACGAATAGGTGGCAAGATAAAATTAATACAATACTGGCTACAATTATATAAAGGGTTTTGTTTGTATTCTCATGTTTGTATGTTAATTCTTGTATCTTTTTCAAATTTTCAATACTTTGGAAGTGTAATCCTCAGAATGTGATATTTTCTTTAGTTGTATAATTAATGTCGAGAATAATGTTTGGTAGGATTGCCTCATGCATATATTTACTTCTAAAATACATTTTCTGATTGTATTTTATTTGACAATCCTCTTATTTTAACAGGCAATTTCCCTTCATGTTAATATTCTGATTACTACATGTTTGTTCCAGCTTTGTTAGTGGAGAGTTTAATATAATTAAATTATTATTGCCGATTTCTATAATTTCATTCAAAATGTTTGTTTTTAGTTGGCAATGCATTTCCTCTTTAAATAAGTTTTGTATACAATTATCTTTTAATTCATTTAATTCTTTTTTATTTTTTGTTTCTTCATATAATTTTTGATCTTTGCTTAAATATTTTTTCGCTACAATATTCAGTTGTAATTTTCCTTTAATGTTTGGAATAGGTTGTACATAAATAGGTTCATACAATTCTTCTGTATAATTAGGTATTTCAATTATAAATAAAATATTGTTTTTAAAAAGGGCTAAACTCAATTTAATTTCTTCCAGCATGTTTACGGTTATTTTATTGTCATTTATCTCTATTTTTGTTAATATATGTCGACTAAGAATTCCCAATCTAGAGGCGAGGATTACGTCTTTAATTTTTTCAATATTTTCTGACGTATATCTGATATTTTCTTTTACCTCCGTTTCCATTTTCATTTGGTGTATGTATTTCTCTAAGTCGTTGTGTGTCTGTGCGTATTTGTTGACGTACTCCGAAATTTGTACAAATTCTTGTACAGATACAAGAAACCAACAGTTCCCACGGGCAACGAGAGACACACCTGGATTGCAGCCAGACACCACGTCAGCAAATAATGCACACGCGGCAACCAGACACCATCAGTGTCTAATATTATGTTGACGTACTTTTGTAGTAGCGTCAGCACTTTCTATGTTAATATTTTGTATATAAATAGGAATCAAATAAACCAAAGGCCAGAGCTGATTACGACGGCTCCAAATCAAACGTGTAGTAGTAATTTTGTGTTAGGTGTTTAACCTAAGCTATCCCCCCACCAGCAGTAAGGTGGCTTTAGTTAGTATTTAACATTTGGTCCTTCGAGTATTGAACTAGTGAAAGTAGTGAAAGTGAAAAAAAAAAAGAAGAGATACGAGATACGAAAAAAAAAAATGACGAGCGTAGACGATTTGGCGCAACAACAGAAAGAGAGGGCAGAATGGATAAAAAAAATATCCGAGAAATTCACGAAATAGCCCAAAGTAAGACGAACGAAGGAGTTCGTTAAGGAGCGGTTAGAAGACCTCAACCAACACTGGAACGAGTTTGAGGCGGGAGACAAACAAATACGAGCCCACGAAACTTTCAGCGAAAGGCATCCGTATATTCAAGCCAACTACTACAAACAAGTTGAAGCATCGATGAAAGCGATAAGAAGTAAGCTGGAAGAAAAACTAAGGGAGATAATAGAAGAAGAGAAGGAAGTCCAGAATATAATTCCAATGCCAAGGAAACTAACGGATAACCTTGACACAACAAGACCATCAACATCAGGGTCCAGGAAGACGGCAAGCAACGACGAGGAACAGGAAAGAAGGATGAAACGTCAGGAGGCTCAGAAGCAGGCATTCTTCAGGTCACTAGAAAGGATGGAGCAAGCTCAGACGAAAACAAGAGCATACTATGTCCATAAACAACACAAAGCCAATGGACGACTCTAATAAAAACGCACAACGACATTATGGAGAATGCAGTGGAAACGATCGCTTTGGATGACTACATGAACGATCATGAAGAACTAGAGCAAATTTACGAAGACGTTATGGTAAATTTGCAAGAGAAGATCGACGGATTTGCATTCCAGGACTCAAATGGTACTACGAAACAAGAAGATGCGGTAGAAAATTCGCAGCACGAGCTGAAATTACCTGTGTTAAAGCTACCAACTTTCGATGGTGACTACAAACAATGGAAATCATTTTTTGATCTTTTCGAGCAAGCTATACACAAAAACGGCAAGCTTGGAAAGGCAAAAAAAATGCATTATCTTGAACCGAACGTGAAGGGTGAGGCAGCCAGGATCATTCAGCATCTACGGATCATGGATAGCAACTATGAAACGGCAAGAAAAGTTTTAAAAAATAGATACCGGATGCTAGTAAATGCACAGATTCAGGCATTGATTAACCAAAAGGAATGCCAATTTGAATCTGCAGAAAATTTAAGAAGGCTACACGATACGTCGATTGAGTGTGTTAATGCCTTAAAAGGGCTAGACATTGAAACAGAAAGCTGGGACCCTATAATACTATACATAGTGGCACAAAAATTGGACAACGAAACGAGGAAGGCGTACGAACAGTCGTTAAAAAATCCCAAGAACCTGCAACCGCTGGACGAGTTTTTCATGTTTCTTGAAAGTAAGTTCCATGCCCTGGAGAACTTAGAAGAAAAGAAGAAAAAGGTTGACAGCCCAAGGGACCAAAGGCAATCAAACAACAGGAAAGGATTCCTCAGAAATTTCCACGCAACGACGACTCCAGCTTGCAAAGTATGCAATGGCACGCATTGGCTTCATACGTGCAGTAGGTTCATCCAAATGCCAGTGACGCAACGGAAGGAAGTCATCCAAAGGGAAAAGCTGTGTCGAAATTGTTTCAAGCCCAACCATGAAACGCTAAGATGTCCATCATTCAAGTCTTGTCAAACATGCCATCAGCGACACCATACGCTACTCCATACTGGCATTGTTAACAGGCAGTACGATCAACCGCAGACGAATTTCTCCGCCAACAAACAGTGTAACAAAATATTGTTAGCAACAGCGGTGGTAAAAACTAATTGGAAAGGATGCGACTACTACCTCAGAGCTTTCATCGACCAGGGCTCTCAGTCCTCCTTTATCACCGAAGATGCTGTACAACGACTGCAACTACAACGAAAACGACCACATGCTTCCATTACTGGGCTGGGAGCAACGAATGCAGGGACGGCAAACAGTAAGGTTGAGTTAAAAATTCGGTCTATATATCCATCAGAATTCCAATCATGGGGCGAATTCCTGGTATAAGATAAACTTACGAAGGTTCTACCGGAAGAATCTTTCACAATTAAGGAATGGAATCATATTACACATCTAGCGTTAGCTGATCCATCATTTAACAAGAAAGCAACAGTAGATATGCTAATAGGAGCAGATGTCTTCCAAGACATACTTCTGGAAGGGGTGATCAAGGGTACTAACGGCACTCCAGTCGCCCAAAACACACATTTGGGTTGGATACTATCTGGAAGTGTCCAACACAGCTCCAAGGCAGACGAATCAACAGTGTGCTTAATATCCAATACAGAGCTAAACGATCAGCTTAAATCATTCTGGGAAATAGAAGAAGTGCAAGAAGAAAGAAGTCTCACGGTAGAAGAAACACGGTGCGAAGAAATCTTCAAAATGACACACAAAAGGAACGAGGAAGGAAGGTACATTGTAAGACTACCATTCAAAGAAGACGCAGGCAAACTGGGCGAATCAAAGAATAGAGCGTTAGCTCGATTCCTCCAGACTGAGAAAAAATTTACACGGAATAAGTAGCTACATGAAGACTATAAACAATTTATGCGGGAGTATATTAAACTCGGGCACATGGAGTAAGTGAAACCAACGTCAACTAGAAAACCAACGAGCGAAGTGTACTACTTGCCGCACCAGGCAGTGATCAAACCAGACAGCTCAACAACCAAAGTACGAGTTGTTTTTGATGCATCATCAAATGGCGAGCGGAGGATTCAGACTACGTAAATGGTCTTCGAACACAGAAGCCCTCTTGGAAAATATAGCACCAGACGATCAAGAACAAGGAAGATTCAAGATAAACACATACGACCCCATTAAAACCTTGGGCATATACTGGCAACCGGAGTCAGACACATTTGAGTTCAAAATCAACACCGTATCGGCGAACGAAAACCTGACAAAACGGATAATAGTGTCAGAAACAGCAAGACTTTTTTACCCATTAGGCTGGTTAGCTCCAATCATCGTTTAAGCAAAACTAGTCCAACAAGAGCTCTGGAAATCTGAAAAAACCTGGGATGAGGTACTGCCAGATGAAATCGCTCACGAATGGAAGGTCTTCAGAAGCCAACTCTGCTGCATAGAAGAAATCAACATACCACGATGGATCCAATATGAATCAAGTTGCCGCATAAAATATCATGGATTTTGTGACGCATCGGAGAGGGCATTTGCAGCCGCAATTTATACACGAGTCACAACTGCTTCTGGAGAGATCACCACACGGTTGTTGTATGCAAAGACGAAAGTGGCCCCAATAAAAAAGGTATCAATACCGAGATTAGAACTTTGTGGAGCAGTGCTACTGGCGAAATTACTTCAAAAAACGAAGACAAAAATGGAAATAAAGGACGTGGAAATACATGCTTGGACGGATTCTTCCATTACCTTACCGTGGATCAACGGGAACCCCAACAAATGGAAAAACTACGTGGCAAGCAGAGTTGCCATAATAACCAAGATTGTGAGCTCAGACAAATGGCATCACGTAAAGGGTAAGGACAATCCAGCGGATTGTGCATCCAGAGAACTGTGGCCGTCAAAAATCAAAGCACACTCAAAATGGTAGACGGGCCCATCTTGGCTAGCACAAACAGATGTCAACTACAACGATTCTAGACGTCATAGCACCAACGATGAAGCGAAAAAGCTCCACACAAGCACGTTAACAATAACGGTTGAACCACAGCACATTCAGACGACTAACAAGAGTACTGGCGTATTGTAAACGATTTCTGCACAACTTACGATCGTCAAAGGAAAACAAACAGCTGGGACCAATCACATGCCAAGAAACTGAAAGTGCGGCAATGATGGTTATACGACACGTACAGCTGGCAGCGTTCAGAGATGAACTCATCAATCTGAAGATAACAAAAGAAATTGGCAGGAAGAGCAAACTTCGGTGCCTCAACCCATTTATTGATGAAAACGATCTGATGCGTGTAGGAGGACGATTAGTGAAAGCAGAACTATCCGACTCACAGAAATATTCAATAATAATTCCACGTTCCGGCGAACTGACGACAATGCTGATTGATGAAGCCCACAAAACTACTCTTCATGGAGGCTATGTTCTTACACATGCACATCTACGCCAACAGTTTTGTTTCGTTTTTAAATGCATTTTTATTTATTTAAATACAGTACTCTTACTTGCTAGGAAAAAAACGCTTAAAACTAGCTTAATTAACTTAACTATGTTACTCTAACTTACTGGCCCTACACGGGCACTCTAAGCTAAACTTTATTCTTAATCTATGTCTTTCGACCGAACCTAACTTAATTTACTTAAACAATCTAAGGACTAAACTATTGGAAAAACTAAGAAAATTGTTTTCAAAAAACTTAGTGTCTACGCCAACAGTATTGGATTCTAAGTGGTCTAAGCGCTGTCAAACAACGAGTTCGAAGGTGTACCATTTGCTTTCGACATAAAATGTCGACAAGGACGCAAATAATGGGGAATTTACCACAACCAAGAGTGTGTAAAACCAGACCATTTTTGCATACAGGAGTCGACTATGCAGGGCCAGTAGACATCAGAACAGCAAAAGGAAGAGGAAAAAAGTCATATAAAGGATATATGATAAAGGATGATGATCTAACAGCCAACGCCTTCATAGCAGCCTTCAAAAGATTGTGCGCCAGGAGAGGTCATGTAGGTCACCTGTATTGTGATAATGGGATGAATTTCGTGGCCGCCAACAAAATCCTTCAGCTAACAGTAAAAGAGGCGTGAAGCCACCACGAGGAAATATGCGAAGTACTTACAGCTTACCATACGCAGTGGCACTTCATACCCCCAGCATCGCCCCATTTTGGTGGCCTTTGGGAGGCCGGAGTGAAGTCCATCAAGTACCATCTCAGGCGCACTATTGTGGAACGCAAATTAACATACAAAGAGATGTCTACGGTATTATCTCAAATCGAGGCATGCTTAAATTCAAGATCTCTTTGTCCAGTTTCAAACGACCCTGATGATACAGATGTCCTCACACCAGGTCATTTCTTGATCGGAACATCAATATTGGCTCCGCCCGAGAAGCATGGACTTGACGAAAAGGAGGGATTACTGACGCGATGGCAACTATTAGAACGATTGCAACAACAGTTCTGGAGAAAATGGAGTTCGGAATATTTAACGACATTGCAACAACGGGCAAAATGGACCACGAAGAACGAAAATCTTAGAGTGGGGAACATTGTCTTGGTAAAAGATGAACAATTCCCTCCAACAAGGTGGATGATTGGGAGAGTGCTGGAAACACATGCTGGCGAAGACGGTTTGGTTCGCGTGGTAACCCTCCAAGCAAACAACAAGAAGTACAAAGGCCTACCACCAAGATTTGTTTGTTACCAATAAGCGATAACGAAGATCAAAGGGAAAAACAAGATGACAGTAATATGAATGCAACTAGACCACAGCCCTCAGAAACCACATGCTTGTCAACTTTGAAGTCGGAGCCAGCAACCCGAGGTCGACCCACGAACCCAACAGAAAAAATTCGGCCCACGAATCAAAAGGAGAAGAAATGGGAAAACGGACACGGACTAGGTCTCCTGTGGGCAATGCTGGTGCTAATAATGCTGGGCAGAAGTTGCGCAACGGCAGTAGACGCAGAGCCTGAATTCTTCAAAATAACACCGTTTAGAAACCGCCCTGGAATATATTTTGAGAAAATGGGCAATGTCAACCTAATAACCAACGACTGGAAGGTAATTGCGTACTACGATATGACCAACTACTGGCGTGAATTTTCGGGATTCGAAAAGTTGGTTAACGAGATGAACGACTTCTGCAAAATGAACTGCGCTGTCACATTGGTACACAACATAATCGAACAATTCAACCACCAACTCGCAATTATAAAGAACAACATCAACTTACTGCTAAGACAAGGAGCCGGAAAGGAACCAGAGGCGCGAGTGAAACGATCGCCATTTGATTTTATTGGCACAGTAGCGAACAAGCTGTTTGGAGTCTTAGACGAATCGTGTGCTGAGCAGTACGAACAACAAATCCAGCAAACGAAAACGAATGAGAACCATCTGCTCGCGTTAATTAAAAATCAAACATCAATTGCAGAAACAACGAGCAACATATTGCAGAAAGATACGCAAGCGATTATGGCTCAGTTACAGGCTTTCCAAAATGAGTTGGAGAGACTAAAAAGCATGACAATATCAAGTAAAAAAGAGGCCGCAGAACAGAAATTCTTGGCGTTATCAACATATGCCACCCTAGCAATGCTGAACTACCAACAGATCCAAAACTCCCTACTAGATGTGCTAACTGATGTTCACCACGCTAAGATCAATCCACTGATCATAACACCCGATCAGCTACGGTCCCAGTTGGCCATTATAAGGAATAACTAACCTCCACAACTATCGGTGGCAGGATATGAGACACAAGCAAGTCTCTTAGGATTCTACAGGCTTATGACAGCAAGGGCGAGAATAACACAGCAACATGTCATTTTCGATGTAAGACTACCAGTGGTTTACATTGAGGACTTTGAATTATTCAAAGTTATACCCGTGCCAACACCTCATCAACTGACGTCAACTCTACTGTATAGGCATTACACTGGCAGTAGGGTAGGCAATGGCTTGAAAGTGTTGATCGACCGGGATATTCGAAAGAAATACTGCGAATTATAAGCAATGGCAATAATTCTCCCCAGTCATTCTGGAAAAACCACCCTCGGAGCAAAAAAAGACTGAAACCTAATACTACCTGGGTTTCAGAAATCACTACACCAACACTAGCGCTGTGTTAATAGCATCATAAGAGTATTCATAACCCCTTTAGCGCTAGTGAATTATAAAAATAAAAAAAAGGGAATATATATTTATTCAGCCATCACGAGACCTGTTAATAGTCAATTTACTTCGAGAACTATACTTCACAATGACAACCGAGGAGCTTAGCAAATGCACTAAAACCAGTGGGAAATACCTTTGCCAACAGCAGCATCCATTGTTCAACCGACGGTCTAACATCAGCAGATGTGAAATGGACATACTTACGCACACAACGAGCCTATCATCATTCTGCGAGCTGCGAAGCATAAGACCATCCCCTGAGTGGATCCAGCTTAGCAACGCAAACAGTTGGATATACGTGCTGGACAGAAAGTACACCTTCAACATAATCTGTGGAAGACAGGTCTTGGAAACTTCGCTACAAGATGATGGGATTCTGACTCTACTGCCAAACTGCATGCTGAAACAGGACACGATGCCCATAGCAACATACCAAAGTATGTACAGCGAACTTAATACTGCATTCATTCCTTCGGCAAATATTAGCGAAATATTATCGAGCAACCCGGAGAATATCTCAACATCATTGGTCATCCCACACACGATCATCAAAGGCGATACTGAAGACTTTAAGAGGTTAAATAAGTGGATAGCACATCAAAAAAACCCAGGAGGAATTGCTAGTCAGTCCAATGGCCCACCGCGTACATTACAGCATCTCTTACAGCTTAATAGGCGGACTATTTGTCATCATCATCGCATATATGGTATGGCAGCATAGAAGGAGACGAGTCATCCAGCAGCAGCCCGGTCCAGTACCTGCCACAAGGCGATTCACAACATCGGACTTCAACCTATAAGACAGCCCGGCCCGGCAGAATGTACAATGTACAAGAAACCAACAGTTCCCACGGGCAACGAGAGACACACCTGGATTGCAGCCAGACACCACGTCAGCAAATAATGCACACGCGGCAACCAGACACCATCAGTGTCTAATATTATGTTTACGTACTTTTGTAGTAGCGTCAGCACTTTCTATGTTAATATTTTGTATATAAATAGGAATAAAATAAACCAAAGGCCAGACTTGATTACGACGGCTCCAAAGCAAACGTGTAGTAGTAATTTGTGTCTAACCTAAGCTATCCCCCCACCAGCGGTAAGGTGGCTTTAGTTAGTATTTAACACTTACTGTTAAATGCGTTAGTTAAAAGCTTTATTTGTTCGTTAAACTGGTCGTTGACTTGTATTTGTCTGTTGTCATTTTTTATTAAATTATGGCTTCTTTTCCCTGTCTGTCGTTGTCGTCCATAGTACCAAAGACTATTTTCATGCCGGTACCTAAAATGTTGACTAAGCCTCGTTTTTGTCTGTAGTGAGGAACGATAGTTTCGTACTCATAGCGTGTTCGTTCCATTAGTGTCGCTATGTGTTGATTCTTTTTCGGTAAATTCTGTACTTGTTCTTCTAAGGTCTTTATAACATTTTCGTAATTTGTTAGATTAATTATATGTAGTATTTTCGTGTAATTGTCAATTAATTGAATTTCGTTTAGTTTAATCATTATAAAACCATTTCCATGATTTAAGTCTATAATCTGGATTCCTTTACAGTCGGTAGGATTAAATGTTATTGTGAGAACTACTAACTATTATCATTGCAACTACTGCCAGCCACTACTTCGTTTGTTCCCATGCATGAGTCTGTAGGATCTCTTTCAGTAGGATTTAGGCTTCTGTCCGTTGAGGAGGTAGGGCTGTTCCTGTGAACAGATATGTCATCATTAAACTTTTTTAGTTTCGCAAATTGATCTTTGAATACTATCCTACGAGGGTTCTTCTTAAACCTGTTACCTTCTTTTTCTATAACCTTCACTTCTTTGTGTTTTGCTATCAGTTTATTTTTTATCCTGTCGGGGTGGGTGGTCTTTACAAATTTCTCGTTGATGTCGAAATCTTTCCTATTTCTATTCAATTTGTCTAATACTTTATTCTTCATCTTTTCTATTCTATTAAACACAACTTATCTGTCTATTTTTCCTAAATGTACATCGATAGGTTTTTCCCTGGTTGTTAGGTGGATCGTGTTATTGTATACTTTCATGGTTTTTATTATATGATCTATAGGTACAGTTTCTTCGTCACTCTTTCCTATTTGTTCTAAGATACGCAGATGTTCGTTGAGGGTGCCATGTAATCTCTCTATATCGGCGTTTCCTGTGTGTCTGTTTGCTGTGCAAAAATGGGTTTGTATTTCGTTATTTTCTAGGTAGTTGGACACAGTTTCGGATACAAATGCATTCTCGTTGTCCAGTGTTATCTGTACGGGCTTTCCCATGTACGTAAAGATTTTCTCCATAGCATTCAATATATCTACATAATTTGTATGCTTTATTCGTTCGGCGGCAGCGTACTTGGAAAATTTGTCTATACACGTTAAATACTTTACTCTTGTGTTGATGAACCAAATATCTATGTGGTAATGTTCGTGAGGGCCTGTTGGAGTTTGTGTCTTTTCATATGGAAGTTTCACAGGGTTTCTTTCTACCTTCGTCATACATAGGTGACAATTGTTTATTATTTTATTCGTTAGTTCTCTGAAATTTGGAATATAATAGACTCTAGATAATTCTAGGTATGTTTTATCTATACCAACATGATTTAATTCTTTATGTTTTCTCAAAATAATTTCTTTATCTTCATTTATTTGTATATCCTTCATAATTTTCGTGCTTCTATATAAAATTTGTTTATCTAATTAATTTCCATTTTTCCATTCTGTTTGGAATTTGTTGCAATTTTGCATTTTTACATCTACTTCTCTTATAATTTCTTGGAAATCTTTCTCTTCATATTTATTTCTTCTGAAAATAACTCGTCTTTTCCCCTGGTGCGGATAGATTATTTCTAGAGGATAATTTTCGCTGAACTCTAAGACAATCTGTCGTTTGTATGTGTTAACCGGCTCCTCCGTTATGGCTATTAAGTCTGAGCTATCGGACTCTGCACTATGCTGGGTTAGTCCGTCTTCTTCTAACATGTTGATCTGTATGCGTGACAGCGCATCTGCCACCTTATTTTCTTTACCCTGAATATACTCTATGGTGAAGTTATATTCTTCGAGTTTCATTTTCCATCTTTGTAATTTGCTATTCGGTTCTTTAAAGGTAGATAACGATACAAGGGGTCTATGATCTATTTTTATGGTAAATTTTCTACCAAATAAATAATGCCTGAATTGTTTTGATGCCCATACTATAGCAAGTAATTCTTTTTCTATTGTACTATAGTTACATTCATGTTTATTGAGTGTGATTTTGGCTTAGGACTGCGCCTATAGCAAAGTTGCTAGCGTCGGTCGTTAGGATAAAAGGTTTAGGGAAATCGGGGTGCCTGCTCATTAAATCGTCAGACATAATTCTTTTAAGTTTTCCGAATGACTCCTTGTACTCTTCGTTGTTTATATCAATTTTGGTGTCTTTCTTTAGGCATAATGTCTAAGGTTTAATTATTTTTACATAATCATCTATGAACTTTCGGTAGTATCCTGTTAAACCTAGGAAGGATTGAATTTCTTTAACAGTTTTTGGGATAGGGAATTTTTTAATTGTTTCTATTTTCTGAGGGTTAGGCTTGATACCTTCTGAAGTGATAATATGTCCTAAGAAACTTATTTCCTTTTGGAAAAATTGGCTTTTTCTAAGGCGTGTAAAATTGTTTGTACATGATGAATATGTTCTTGTAAGCCAGTTGAGAAAATAATGACGTCGTCTAAGTAAACGTGACAAAATTTCCCAATGTATTCTTTCAAGACTTCATTCATTAGTCTTTGGAATGTCGCTGGTGCATTTTTTAATCCGAATGGCATGCGTAGGAATTCGTAGTGACTAGAGAGTGTCGAAAAGGCTGTTTTTTCTCTGTCCTTTTCGTCGACCTCGATTTGATAAAATCCCTAAGTTAAATCGAGTGTTGTGTAATAGTTGCATTTTCCTAGTTTGTCTAGTATTGAATCTATATATGGAATAGGATATTTGTCATCTTTTGTTACTAAATTTAGTTTTCTGTAGTCTATAACAATTCTCCAATCTTTATTGCGAGCGTGGTCTTCTTTCTTAGGGACCACCCAAATTGGAGCGTTATATGGTGATGTGCTGGGTCTTATAATACCTTGGTGTAGCATCTCGCTGATCTGTTTGTCCACTTCATTTTTGTGGATCTCTGGGTATCTATAAATTCGTGTATAGATAGCCGAAGTGGTTTCTGTCGGGATATTGTGCTTTACATGATTCGTGAAGCTCAAATCATCTCCTTTGTGGTAGAATGCTCATTCATGTTTTTTGATAATTAATGTAAGTTTTGCCTTTTCTTCATTGTTTAAATAACCCATTCTCACGTCTAGTAGAATTTCGTCTACAATTGTATCTTCTGGAGTAATGTTACTGAGAGAATTAAAGGTATCTTCATACTCCTTTTCTTCATTTGCGCTGAAGAACAAGGGTATTTTTACACCATTCAACTCTAATATTTTATTCTTGTAATGGATCACACCATTATAAGGTATTAAAATATTATTACCGATGATGCCGCTGAATTCATGAATTTGAAACTTACAGTCCTTTATTACTGAGAATATGAATTTTTCTTTGGGAATGATGCTTTCTTCTTTGATAATAATTGGGCTTCCGACTGTTTGAATTATCATATAATTCTATTTTTCTTTTATTAGATCAGGTGGAGCGTCCTGTTTTCGTAACAGACTGCTTGTGGCACCTGTGTCTACCAATATTCGTATGGTAGTGTTATTTTTTGTTAATTTAATATGGGAAGTCCGGAGGTTGCTCCGAGGCCGAAAGCCGAAAATTTGCTTCCTCAAATTTCTGTTCATTTACAAAGTTAGTCTTTTGTGCATTCGTGCTTTCTTTAAAGCGTACTGAGCTGTCCAACTCCATGGGCTCAAACTGCTGAGGCCTCTGTTAGGGTTATAATTACGGTTATAGTTTTGACTATAATTAGAGCTAAAGTTGTTCTGTCTGAAGTTATTTCCTTGTTGGAAATTCTGTCTGCCATTTTGAAAATTTTGACGGGGTTGAAAGTTTTGGAAATTATTTGATTGAGAATTGTTTCGTCTGTCCCGAAAATGATTTGAATTTTGAAGTTTAGTATTTGGTTTTTGTCCGTGTCTAAATGTGTCAGCTTGTTTCGTCACAAAACCTGCACTGGTTAACTCGTGTAGAGCTTGCTGCATCGAAGTGGGTTTTAGTGCGTATAAAATAGTCTTCATGTGTATTGGGAGACGTTCTTTGAAAATATTGAGGGCTGCTTCATTATTTAAATTAATTTCGTGTACCTTTTCCTCTTGCATGGATTTCTGGTTTGAAATGGACAGGGTTCTTTGAATGTAATTGTAAAAGTTTATTACATCGCCTCGAAACTGGGCATACCTTAATTCATCATATAATTGGTAACTATTTTTAAAATTACTAAAATTCTTTAAAAGCATATCTTTTATTTCATTCCAACTTTCAAGGTGAGTGTGGATTTCGATAGCCTGTTTAGCCCTACCTGTGAATTTACTTTTAAGTACATTGATACACATTTTTTGACCCTGAGTGTTGTATTCTATAAGCGTGGAAATTATATCATTCACGTTTTGTAGTCGTTCGATGTATTTTGATTTCTAGGCTTTTGCTTCCTGTTGCGGCTGTAGCTCCGGTTGTTGACATTTTGATGTCCTCTAGTTCTGGTGCTGGGAGATTATTCCTGTTACTGTTGAATCCTTGCGTCCGGTGTAATTGTTGCCGTTGCTTTTCTTTGGTCTTCTGAACTCTTTTTAAGATTCTCTTTATTCGTGATTCTCGTTGGGGCTTGAGATCGTGCCACTTTTTCTTCCTTTTGATTTTTTTTTCTGAACTATTGATCTCTACGATCGTTTTGACATTAACTATTATAGTTAGTGTGAGTCATATAATTCGTGTTGCAAAAAGAATTAAGATTGAGTTCTTTTTGTTTTGCTGATTTATTTTAAATCACTTTTTATTTCACTTTTCACTTTGTTTAACTTTTTTTTTAAATGAACGCGAGAAACTAGCGTTAGCTCTTTTGCAGTGTGTGAGCTGTAGATTCGCGGGTATTGAACTTTAAATAATTTGCACTTATTTAATTTTGTATCGATTCAAAAATCCGGAACGACTGCGCCAATTTAATTTGGGACTGTGAAAAAGTCCTCAATGAAGCAAATCTCGCTTTTAACAGCACAATACGTTATAAATGTTTACTGTGCCAGTTTTCGGCTTGAAATGCCTACTGAGGATCGTTGCCTCGTCTATTTATAATGTTTTATTTTATGGTGTACGTGACTCTTTCATGTTTGGTCGGCTTTTTCTGTAGCGGAGGAATGGGATCGTCCGGGTACGTAGTAGATATGGAATTGTTACCTAAGTCCTGGCAAGCATTGTCATATATAACATATATATATATATGTAAAGTGCAAATGTGAAAACATCGAAACTATTCAACATTTATAACAAATTCATTTTATTAAGAACTATAATGGTTTACAAAACGAACACAAAATTAAGGATATGAACGTGTGAACAGTTTGGGTTCTCTCGATGAACTAAACTTTAAAAAAAGACGAAGGATAGATGAATATGGAAGAGGTAAGATTGATCGTGGTGAAATGGCGCGGCGTTGCCAAAGCGATATCCTACACTCGGCGATTCTGACAATTATTCGTCCCAAATAACCTCATCACTCCATTTTTTCATATTATCCGCAACCGAGGTTGTTCGATTAGGACCTTCGTGGTCACCCACTTTCGCGACACCGTATCGATTATTTTTGCCAGTAAATGAGATACTGTAAGGGCCAATGAATTTTGTAGCAAGTTTTCCTTGTGTCATTTGGGTTCTTTTTATCGCAACAAGATCACCCTTCTTATATTTGAAAGCAGCTTTTCTCTTTTTATCAAAGGTGCGACGATTTTCTTCTTGGATTTTCAGAATATTTTCTTTGGCGGTTTGACGAAGTTCATCTCTTTCGGAACTAAATTCGTTTAGCGCTTCATCTTCAATAATTTTAGCTAGGCTGGTAAGTTCGGAATTGCTTTTAAGTTTCATTTCGACTCCGGTTAAGATCTTAAACGGGGTTATTCCAGTACTTCTGGACAAGGTTGAGTTAATGTACTTTTGCAGAGTACCAACGTGTTTATACCTTGTCTGACGACAGTTTAGTCAGCATCGGTATGATGACACGGTTAAACCTCTCAATCTGACCATTGCCTCTAGGAACTCCGGTAGTTACAAGCGTATGCAATATCCCTTTTTCAGCACAGTATTCCCTAAACTGATTGGACGTAAACGCTGTACCATGATCTGATATTATTTTGGACGGAGTACCGAATATGTCGGATTGTTTTTTTAGACGTTTTATAACTTCACTACTCGAAGTGCTTTTTGTAGGGTATAGCCACACAAACTTGGTAAACTCATCAACGACAGCGAAAATGTGCTTGTACTGTTTTTGCGTCATTTCAAGAATACCTAAATGGTCAATATGGTAAGTCTGGAGAGGCCTGCCGCCCTTCTCAATTGGGTTTAAAAAACATTCCTGTTTACCACTCTTTCTCTCAGCAAGTATGCACTGAACACAATTTTTAATTAGTTTTTCTATTTTTTTCCTATGTTCGGGAATATAATAATGCTTTAATAAGAGGTCTTCAGTTATTCTAATAGCAAAATGTCCTTGTTGATGCATAAGCTTTAAAATTTCATTCTCCATAGAAGCGGGAATTACTATTAGTTCATTTCCCTTATGCATCTTGTAAATCGGATTATTTTTTAAGAAATAGTCGTCATACTCGCGCTCATTTAGGATAACTCTTATGGCTTTTAGATATTCATCCTCTGCTTGTGCTTGCCTTATTTGATGAGAGACCGTGGTTTCAAAGACCAAAATGTATCTACTCAATGCATCAACGTGACGCATTTTCGTACCAGACCGGTGTTCGATATCAATGTCGAAATCTTGTAAATACATTGCCCATCGTGCAACTTTGGATGGTACATCCCTTTTCTTGATGGTTAGGGCAAATGCATTGCAATCGGTAATAACTTTAACTTTTTGTCCGAGTAGATATGGTCTCCACTTCTTAAATGCTTGCACTATAGCGAGAGCTTCCAGCTCGTATGAATGATATTTTTGTTCAGCATCAGTTGTTTTCCTGCTCATAAACTGAACCGGATGAAGTTGACCATCATCACTATTTCTTTGCAGCATGACTGCAGCATACCCATACTTCGAAGCGGTCAGTATGAACTTCAGTATAAAGACCATACTTAAACAACTGAAGAACTGGATCTTTTGCCAATTCGGACTTCAATTCTTGGAAAGCAGAAGCTTGGTCTAAGCCGAAAACAAAAGGAGCGTCCTTTTTTAATAAGTCTGACAAGGGTTTGGCCTTTAGAGCAAAATGTGGGATGAACTTTCGAAAATACGATGCTAATCCCAAAAAGCTCTGAATTTGCTTCGAATTTTTATCAGGCGTTAGGTAATTCCTAACAGCTTTGATCTTTTCAGTTCCTGGACGGATACATCCATTTTCGACTATGTGTCCCAAATAACAATTTTTTCTTTTAACAAAGTCGCACTTTTTCCAATTAATCTTTAAACCACTGTCCTGAGCAACTTTTAAAACTCTTTTAAACTTTTCGCAACCTTCCTCTTCTGATTTAGAAGGGATAATCAGGCCATCCATATAAGGTATTACAACCTTGGCTCGGACTAAATCTCGGAAAATTGAATAGATATATCTTGAAAAGACCGCAGGACTGTTACACAGTCTAAATGGACAAAATTTAAATTGGTACTGGCCATTTTCGACAACGAAACTAGTATATTTTCGGAAGTTCTCGGAAACGGGGACGTGAAAAAAAGCCGAAACTAAATCAATCGTGGTAAAGAACTTTGCGTCCTGCAGCTGATCTAGCTGTTCTTCAATAATAGGAAGAGGAAAACGATCTTTAATAATTTTATTATTAATGCGACGGTAATCGACACATAATCGTTTTGATCCATCCTTTTTATTGACGAGGACGACCGGACTAGCAAAGACGGAATTACTCTTTTCTATTATTCCTTCTTCTAACCATGCTTCTATTTGGGATTCAATTTCAACTTTGTGCTGGTATGGCAACCTTCGCGGTGTGTCATAAATCGGGGTTTCGTCTTGTAGCACAATCGTCATTTCGATTGGCGAATTAACTACTTTGTTTGGGATATAATCATTTATTAACCTAGAAACCGCTATTTTAACTTCAGGATCGGTAATATGGCTTAAATTATCTTCGCTAACATCATTCTCCTCAAAAGAAAAACAATTCAAGAAGTCGGCATCGCTATCAGTATCTACACTCTTCGATGGTTCTTTTTTCACAGTTGTTTTGTTGAGAAATACGCTAATTTTACCACCGTTGAATAGAATTTGAGCCTCTTGAAATAAATTATTGCCCAAAATAATTGGAACTTTAATGAGTTCTTTTGGAACAATAAAAACCTTACGCTCATACACATGTTCTTGAATGTCGATGTTAAGGATACTAGATCCAATAGATACTGCATCACCGCCTATACCAGTGACCGAAATCTTTTCGTTTTCGAAATTGTCTATTCCTAACGATTGAAAAGTGTCTAGCCTTATAATGGAGATATCAGCACCTGAATCTATAAGAGCATTGCTTAAGACGTTATTAATTTTAATATCGATATAAGTTTTATTCACCGTCATGAAATTCATTTCAGCTTTAATGGAATTGGGATTCGGTGTTTTCGGTGTACTACAGCTTGATGATTTATGCCCGTATTGATTACACCGGAAACATTTGAATCCTTTTGACCTATTGGGAAATGCCTTTTATCACCACAAATATAACACCGTTGGTATTTTTTGTCATTATGTGACTGATTGACAGAGCTACTTGAAGTGGAGGGTTGGTTTTTGTTATCAAACTTTGTAGTATTGTGTGAACGTTGCCTATGCTTAACCTTTTCGTCAGTCTTGATATGCTCCTTTAACTGATCAAGGGTACTTGCCCCATATAACAAATATGATTCAGGACTCTTATCATCAATCCCATCAACAATGTAGGTGACAAGAGCCTCCTCCTCGACGTTACCTATATTGGCCATTTCCATCATCTTATAAATATATTCTTTCACTGTTTCGTAATTTTTCTTTTTACGTGTTGACAACCGTTTATGAATATCAGCGCTGTTTACCGTTTTTTTAAAATTCCCTTAAGAGTTTTTCTCTTAAAACCAACCAGGTGGTCAAGTTAGGTATACCGTTAACAAAGAGACGCGCTGAACCTTTAAGCAATCTTTTTGCAAAAATAAATTTCTGTAGCGCATTTCATCCGACGACGGTACTCATTTGCTCAAATTCCGAAACCCATCTAACGACATTTAATTCGTCGTCACCCGAAAAGCTCGCGATGGATTCCTCAATATCTTTGAAACTGAACAAAGACGGAGCAGAATTACGTTCTCGAGAACAATGAGAGCTACGCACAGAATGTTCGGATATTTGGCTTTGTACTGAACGAACATCGTCACTATCGCGGAGAACATTTACGTTGTAGCTTATTAACCGCGTTTGCAACTCTGCCTTGTTCCCGACCACTTCCAATCCTAACTCTTCCAACTTCTCTCTTAATTCGTCCACACTAATGCCCAGTTTCACAGTGCGAGTTTAAACTCAGTTTATGGTTTAAACTAAAGTTCAACCAAATGTTTGGTTTCACAGTGTTCGTTTAAACTCTCAACTGAGTTTTATGTTCGGTTTAAGTTAAACGACTCGATTCTACCGTTTACCGTTCGTTTAAGTTAAAAATGTGGTTATGACTGCTTTTATTGTGAAATGTCAAATTGTGTTTTTCTTCTAAAATATTAATTAATAGTGTAAAATAATGTTTTCAAGTGCAAATAGTATTTCTGATGATAGAAGTGATGAAGAATATTATAATATCCTGGTTAACCTAAGCCGACAAAGGGAATTTCGCTGCAGGACAAATCACTTTTATTTTTGGGATGATATGGACTTCTTTAACAGATTTCGCATGTCCAAACAATCAGCGTATACTGTTTTCGAGGAAATACAGCCAAAAATTGAAAATCCAACTAACTGGTAACTCAGAAAATAAAACATTTGTACATGTAATTTGATTTATATGAAAATAAAATGTTTTACTTCAAGGAACAATTCAATATCAGCCGAAATCAAGTTTTTATTGACTTTGCTTTTCGATAGCATCCCATGCTGCATTTGTCTTCGTCCAATGAATCCTATCAGTTTTTTTTATTTTCAATTGTGTCTTTGAATTTGACCACTAAATTCATTAAATTTTCCTTTTCTTTTCTTTTTCTTTTCTTTTGATTAATATTATTATATTTTTGCTTCCTCCATTGCCTCTCTTTTGTCTATTCTAAGTGACTTTTACTCGAAAGCAAACACCATAATAGGAAAAATTCAAAATTATTTTCAGTTTGACATTTAATTCAAATACTGTGATTCAAATACATCAGTGTAATTCACAATAGTGTGATAAACTTCGTTTAGACAAACTGAGTTTAAAAATACGGTGTGAAACCGAACGATTTAAACTCAAAGTTTAAACTCAGTAGTTAGTTTAGTAAAACTCAAGTTTAAACTCACACTGTGAAACTGGGCATAAGTGACAAAATTTCCATTTCCATTTTCTTAAATTAGCTTATTATAACATGCAATAAATTTAATTCACTTTGTGACATTCAAGTGTACGCAAATTATAATTACACTTTTTTTTTACTTCTTACAAATACTAATTATACGTAGTATACTTATCGAAAACTTATGGCGGCATGCGTGTAGTGTTGAATGTTGATCGTTGTCCGTTGAATCCCTTTTTCCTCAAAAAATTCCTCTTTCGGTAGGCTGCTATGCTGGTGTTGATCGTGATCGTATTGGGGATGAAAATTAAATATCTTCTGCGTTTCTTTAGAAAAGAGAAATCTCTTCGCTGTGTATGCTCTTTTATCCTTTGGTGAAGATGTTGTTGTAACATCTTTCGTGTTTTGTGTTACGCATTGAATGCGTCTTTGTCCTTGGGTTGGCGTGGTGAATTGAATTTTCAATTCTCTTCGTTGGATTTATATACTTAAGTATCTTCTCTTTTTTTTGTTTTTTGTAACGTGAGGGGACGTGTTTTATCGTGTAGATAAAACTCTCTTCAGTTCAATGTTTTTACGTTTTAAAATGCACTTCGCACTTATGGATGGAAAAATTGTTTGTTGTTATTCACTCATCCCGGTTGAGCCCCCAAATTTGTAGAGTGCAAATCAAAAAACACCGAAACTATTCAACATTTATAACAAATTCATTTTTATTAAGAACTATAATGGTTTACAAAACGAACACAAAATTAAGGATGAGAACGTGTGAACAGTTTGTGTTCTCTCGATGAACTAAACTTAAAAAAAAGACGAAGGATAGATGAATATGGAAGAGGTAAGATTGATCGTGGTGAAATGGCGCGGCGTCGCCAAAGCGATATCCTACATATATATACATATCTATAGATATATATATATATAAACATTTGAACGGACCATGGTTTTGGTGTTTACTATAGAGGTTTTGAAAAGTTGCACTAAAATTTTTTGAAAGTTGCGTCATGAGGACCTCTGCAATAGGTAGTATTTCTTCGAAATCCACCTAAAACGGTTATGGTTCTTATACGCCCTGCAGAGCTCTACTTGACAGTGGATCTCAATTAAATTTGATTACTGAGAAACTTGCTCATCAGCTCGAACTACCCCTCTCGAAAACAGCTACGGAATTTGGAGGCATCTGCAGCGTCAATGTTCGTTCAAGCAAAAGAGCAAGCATCTCGATTCGATCAATGCACAAGTTGCTGTGGAAGCGATTGTAGTTCCAACAATCACTGCATTTCAGCCGCCATTCTTCTTCAGCACCGAGACATTTAAGATCCCGAAAAACATTCCTCTGGGCGACCAAGCTTTCAATCGTTCACAGAAAATTGACATGCTATTGGAGCATCCCACTTCTTTTCACTCCTCAGTGTGGGTCAAATTAAGCTTATTGATGAAATTGAATATCCTATACTGCAGAAAACTCTATTAGGATGGATCGTCGCAGGTAATTTACCACAAAACAAAATATCTCTGTGTCTTTCCTCAGAACCCAACATTGAAAACGAAGACAAGATCAACGAAACGTTAAAATCGTTCTGGGAAATTGAAGAATTAAAGGCAGCCGGAAACAAGCGTTCCATCGAGGAGGATCTCTGTGAAAAACACTTCATTTCAACCGTTTCCAGAACTTCAGATGGGCGATATGTCGTAAGGCTTCCTTTCAAGGAACCACCCGCTGCGCTTGGCAACTCCTACGAAATGGCATTAAAGAGGTTCTTTAATTTGGAGCGTAGACTTGATAGAGACCCACAGTTGAAGGTGGAGTTCTCGGATTTTTTGGAAGAATACTATGCATTATTACATATGGAGGAGGTTTCGCCGTCGGTTGCAGTCAACATCAATCCGAAATTCTTCTTACCCCATCACGCTGTGTTGAAGGCAGACAGCTCTACCACTAAACTGCGCGTGGTTTTCGATGCCATCTGAAAAAAGCACCACTGGAAAGTCTATCAACGACCTCTTAATGGTTGGGCCCACAATCCAAGGTGACATCTTCGCCCTCTTGTTTCGGTTTCGTTTTCATCGCTACGTGCTTTGTTCTGACATAGTTAAAATGTATAGGCAGATTCTGATGAATGAAGAGGATGCCAACTATCAATTCATCCTGTGGCGTAACAATTCGTCGGACAATGTGAGACTATTTAGACTTCGTACTGTAACGTATGGTACCGCTCCAGTCGCATTTTTAGCAGTGCGAGCTATGTGCCAATTAGCGCAAGATGAAGAAGCTCATTTCTCCATTGGCTCCAGCGTAGTTTTAAAGGACTTTTATGTTGACAACCTTATTACCGGATGATATATCAACAATTAAGCAGGAAGTGGAAACATTGTTAAAGTTGGGCGGATTTCCTCTGCGAAAATGGTGTTCCAACTCAGAACGCGTACTGCAGAGCGTGCCAATTGAAGATCGAGAGAAAATTTTGGACTTCAATGACAATCAATTAATTAAGGCCTTAGGTATGAAGTGGAAGCCAACTCATGATATATTTTTCTATTCCTATTCAGGGAACGATGCTAAGAAAACCAACCAACATTGACAAATTTTTCGATCCGCTTGGAATTCTAAACCCTCTTGTCGCTTCAGCGAAATTGTTCCTTCAACACTTATGGAAAATAAAATTGGATTGGGATGAGAGCTTGCCACAAGATCTTCATTCGAAATGGACATCTTTTATCAATGATATGGTCCACCTCAATAAAATAGAAATCCCAAGATACCTTCTCAATCACTGTACGCATTCTTCGTTACAGATCCATGGATTTAGTGATGCCAGTGAACGGGCATATGGAGCCGCTGTCTACGTTCGAGCTACCTATGAAAACGAGGATACCTGCATTCGTCTGATTTGTGCTAAATCACGGGTGGCTCCAGTAAAAAGTATTTCGCTGCCACGATTAGAGTTGTGTGGGGCATTATTATTGTCCGAACTGCTTCAGCGAATCGTTCCACTCGTAAAATTTTCAATAAATGCAATATTTTGTTGGACAGATTCCACCGTAACTCTAGCCTGGATCAAGTCGCAGCCATATCAATGGAAAACATTCATCGCGAACAGAATAGCCATAATTCATGACCTCACAAAGGACTATACTTGGAGACACGTTCCAACTGGGGATAATCCAGCTGACTTGGTCTCGCGTGGAGCATCGGCCAAGAAATTAGCTTCCTTAACCATATGGTTTCAAGGACCTGCCTTTCTAAAAAATTCCGTTGATTATTGGCCAGGCACCGCCGCACCCCAAATGGAGATGGATTTACCTGAACGCAAACCGCAAACGTTTTCATTCGCAACCTTTTCAATTCATACTGATTTAATCGTTGACAACAACTTCGCTAATTCCTACTTTCGTTTACTTTTAGTATTTGCCTTCGTTCGCCGCTTTATCTTCAACAGGCGCATCAATGAAAAGGGAGCAGCTATTACCCCAGAAGAAATGGAAGGATCACTCAAGGCTATTGTAACAAACATTCAGCGTACACACTTCCCAAAGGATTATACAGCATTATCAGCCGGAAAACAGGTGGAATCTAATAGCCCCTTGGTAAAAGTGGCTCCATTTATCGACTCTGACTCAATCATTCGTGCTGGCGGTCGTTTGGTAAACGCGAATCTTGATTTCGATACTAAGCATCCGGTGGTGCTGCCGCCAAATCATGTCTTCACCAGATCGCTCATATGGTACCATCATGTAAAGCATCATCATGCAGCCCGTCAAACATTACTTAATATAATTCGCCAGTGATTTTGGATACTTTCTGGAAAGCGTGTCGTTAACATGGTTGTGCATAGATGTATCCTGTGCTGTCGATCCCGTCCAATTCATCAAATAATGGGAAACTTGCCAGTGGATCGCATTATCCCATCAAGGACGTTCTCAGTTACTGGAGTGGAATATTGCGGTTCCTTTTACATTCAATCTGGAATTCGGGGGAAAAGAACTATTAAGGCGTACGTAGCAGTATTTATATGCTTCGCTACCAAGGCGTCTCATCTGGAATTAGTTGCGGACCTTACGACGAAGTCTTTCCTCTTGGCGCTTAAACGCTTCATCGCACGGAGAGGTAAATGCTTGAAAATTTATTCTGACAATGCTACAAATTTCGTAGGGGCAAAGGCTGAGCTTCAGGAACTGCACAAATTGTTCTGGTCAAAGGAACACCATCATCAAGTTCACACCGAGTGTCTGAAGGAAAACCGCACTTTGGTGGCCTGTTCGAAGCTGCCGTCAAGGTTGCAAAGCAACATCTACTGAAATTGCTATCCAATGCATCGCTTAACTACGAGGAAATGTCCACCTTGCTTTGTGAAATTGTGGCGATCATGAATTCTAGGCCGTTGTCACTTATGTCTGCAGATCCAAACGATCTTCAGGCCCTGACGCCAGGACACTTTTTAATCGGAGCAGCACCTACTAGCATCAATGAACCATCGCATTTGGAAATTAATATCAACCGTCTTGACCGATATCAGCGAATCAAGCATCTTCAAAAAGTTTTTTGGAAGCGTTGGCAAAGGGAAGTGCTTCATAATCTTCAACTGCGCCAAAAATGGTCTACGCCAGTAAAAAACGTGGAGATTGGTGACTTAGTATTGCTGCACGATTATAATCTACCATCCCTGCAATGGCCCCTTGGGCGTGTCGTGGAAACATTCCCCGGCGAAGATGGCAAGGTGCGAGTGGTGTTGATAAAAACTAAAAAGGGAACATATAAAAGAGCTGTTACGAAAATATGTCGTTTACCTTTAGAAAAAGGGTCCATCAATTCTATTGAAAAGTAGTATTTTCAAGGTGGCCGGCTTTGTTAGAAATTTAATTAAAATGTGCTACTTCACAAGCATCACATTTTAAAATAAGAACACCCTGTGATTGTTATTGTTTACCTACATAATTTTGCCTCTCAATTTATTTTCTGTAAAATCTCGCGATACTATATACTAGCATATTGTACCACTTGTTGCGGTTTTTTTTACATATGCCTTAAAGTTATATAAGGGTCTACCTGGTTAATTTTTGTTCACTCTCTTTTTTGGATACGCATTGGACATTACTGACAATTTGGTTTATAATATTAAAATTTGTTTGGATAAATAAAATTAAATTACATTTTACTTGGTTTATGGTCTTCAGCTGCTTACTTTTTGGCTGTGTAGTTTCGCATCGTATTTCCTAATAAATCAATTAGGAATCAGGGTCCAATAATAGAGTTAGATTTATCTGTGAAGACTGTGCGCAGTATATTCAGAACGTGGACGATGTGTTAAAAGATATGCAGCAAAGTGTGATACAGAATAGGGATAATTTAAAAGAATATAAGGCGGAATTGGAGGAGGCTTTAAAACAGTATGAAAATGAAATTAAAAATCTACTGGAAGCCATAGAGCCAAGACACATGGAAAGGTTGCAGAATATGAAAACAGCGCAGGAGAATCAAATCAAAAAACTGTGTGAATACATGGATAAATATAAGGCTGAGAGTAGCAAAATATGTAGTGAGATAAAAAATACCACTTCCAGTAGTGAGAAAATCTGTCTTGAAGTCGAAAAGATATGCAAAAAGGTTAAACCAAAAACGGATGCTGTAGGGGCTGGAACTTCTGGTCTGCCATTGGGGGCAAGCAAGGCATATGCAGACATAGTGAAAGGGGGAGCGCCGGTGATCCTAAAGCCCAAAGAACGCCAAAAATCCTTGGTGACCAAGGAATATTTGGAAAAAAACGTGGATCCTACGGAACTAAAAATAGTGGGAGTAAAAAGGAGACACAATGGAACATTAATCATAGAAAGCGAAAATCAAAGTTAAAAGATAAATATGAGATTAAAATGCCTGAGCTAAAAAACCCAAGAATAGTAATATGTTATACTAGCAGTTCACCCGCTGCTTCGCACGCGTTAAATACATACTAAGGTGTATACTTAGTCTCTGGAAATCATCTGTCCCTATGGAGCTTTCAAAGATAAAAGGAAGCAAAAAATGTCACCATTTCAATATTGAATTTTTGAAATCGGTTCAATAGTCTCATGTCACGTTCCCCGTCGAATTACTCCGAACTATGAATGCATTGTAAATAAACTACGTAGTGTATCCATAGAAGCAAGAATACGATCAAAGAAAAATAAACGAAAAAACTACCCTTGCGCAACTCGGCAAAACAAAAACAGCACACAATCACGAACCGAATCTGCCGATGGCTACGGTTGCGCATACTATAAATTTGCAAACTTTAACACCCTGTATCTTGGCCTGTGGATATAATAATGGTGAAACACGTGTTTCTTTATTTTTATTGTAGAGTTTACCTACCAAATTTCAATTCTTAATTTAAATTTAAATCTTTGATTCCATACAAACTTGAACACCCTGTATCTCCCCTTTTGGAGCCGAATTTCGAAAAATCCTTTCTTAGTGGATGTCTACGCCATTAAAGGAAACTACTGTCCAAATCTCATGTTTCTAGCTCTAACGGTTTGGTTTGGGCGTTGATCTGTCAGTCAGTCAGGGAAGAGTTTTATATATAGTTACGGCATACACCCGCAACGTCTTGGATGGTTACAGCACAAGACCACCCAATGAGCGTTATCTCAAATCACAATTGTCCACCCACAACTAAACGTTGCTTACGGATGCCACTGTTTACACAGTCGCACTCGATATTGAATATCCAACTTGCGATGCACTTGCGTGTACCGCACAAGTGCAACTATGCATTTTTCCAAACTCTTTGTCTCTTCTAAAAGCCGAGGTTACTTTGAAGATCGGCGAAGAGACGCGAAACACTTCTTTCTGAACATCAACGAGTCCGGTTTGATTTCTAAACCTACAGCCAATAAATTGTCAATCATTTTCTTTAAACGAATAGAAGTTATCTAAACTAAAACCTGTTTTTTTTAATCGTTAAGTCGGCCACGGACTTAACTGGCGCAGTCGGTAGGATACTGATCAGAAACGAGTGAAAATCGTAAATCTGTCAAATTTTAATTTGATAAATCAGTACGGAATAAAATAAACGATCTCATAACAGATTAAAGACGTTATTGTGAAAAAAGGATTACAAACCGAGTGAAGACGTTTTAACCTTTGTCGTTTTAAAAATAAAAACTGAGTGAAGACGTTTTTAGCTTTTATCGTTTGAAAGAAAACAAACAAGTATAATAAATGTAACAAGTGACACTAGTGCGCGAACAATTTGAAAGAAAAAAGTCAAACTAATACCCAGCGAAGACTGTATAACCCAGCATACCCCAGCGAAGACTGTATAACCCAGCAACCCCAGCGAAGTCAACATTCCAGCATTGTCAGAGAAGTCAACATTCCAGCTAAAAATGATGTATGTAAGTCCTGTTTAAAGGTTAAAAGTGAAAAAATATTAGTTAAGGATAACAAACGTGTCAATCTAAGAATCATTAAATAAACATAGAGTAGTACCAGATTTGATCGGAATAGAAAAAGAGGATAGAATTTAAACAAAACATAATGGCAAATATAAATAATTTGATCCAAACTCCCGATATAATAAAGAGCCTCCCTGAATTCGAGGGTAAGCAAGGAGAATAAGATAGCTTTGTTAGAAGCATAGATAATGTGTGGGCAATACTAAGAGGTATAGAAAACGCACCACTTATTTTATGATTCCAGGGAATCAAGAATAAATTAAAAGGTAGAGCAGCTGATAGAGTAAGACTGTTTGGAAATCCAGATAATTGGGAAGACATTAGGGCAATTTTGCTAAGACATTTTAGTGACCATAGGGACGAAAGGACACTATATAACCAACTCAGTACGATTAAACAACATGGAAGTATCCACAAATTTTACGACGACATTTTAGACATAGTGACAACACTTAATACGAAACTAAGACAAACTGAACAGGATTTAGCCATTAGAGAAAGAATGACGAGAGGAAACATTAAAGAAGGCTTAGATACGTTGACAAAAGGACGCAGGGATCCAATAAGAACGATATTACTCAGCAGGAATCCAGACACAGTAGAGGAAGCATAAGAAATTGCATTAGGACTGCTAGACACTATGTCAGGAGGTAGACAAGAAAAATCGGAAACGAATTACTCCAATTTTAATAGAAATAATAATCAAAGACAGAATTATAATAATCAAAACAACTTCAATAATAACAGAAATAATAATCGAAATAACTTCAATAATAATAGGGTTAACGATCAAAATAATTTTAGTAACAATAATCGAAACTTCTTCAATAATAATAGATATGATAATCAAAGCAACTTTAGAAATAATAGTTTTAATAATCAAACACAACAGCACAGATATAATCAGAATCATATCGCTAGAAATGATAGACCAGTTCCAATGGATGTAGATCCAGCAACATCTTCAGTTCAAAGAAATGACCAGAATAGGAGTTTTAATAACAGACCGGCAGTAGCTTGTGAGGAATTAATTCCACAAGAAAATTTTCAAATGAAAGCCTCGGAATAAAAACATTACCTTACATTCAAGTTAATACCCCACTTAAAACATTAAAATTATTAATAGATACGGGAGCTTCAAACTCATTATTAAATTCCGAGCTAATAAAGCAAGAACATATAATAAGAACTAAACCAAGAATTATTAAAGCTATGAACAAAGAGACAGAAGTGAACGAAATAGTACATACTACACTATTCAAAGAATTCGGGAAAGATTCCCCACCTGTAACCTACTTATTGTATAACTTCCGTTTATATTTTGATGGGATCATTGGAAATGATATCCTTAAGAAATTTAAAATGCGAATTGATTACAACACAAATGAATTAATCAGGAAAAATAAGATCATAAAAGTTTACTTCAAACCTTTATTAAGTGCTAAGGAATACAAAATAATCCCTAAACAAGTTTTACTAATAGATGCACCAGTAGACATAGAGAGTGGAGATATATTTTTAAAGGAGACAGATATGCAGAATACTAAGATAAAAGGAGGAGTGTATTCAGCAACGGACATCAACGGACAAGGACAGCAAAAATATTATTAGAAAATAAAACGGATAAACACTATAAAGTTAGAATTGAACAACCCATTAAGGTCGAAGAAATAGAAGTACGAGATGAGGAGATTTTTTATACTAGTAAAGATGTTAGTGAGAATATCATGAATTTAGTTCAGACAGAACATTTAAATATTGAGGAGAAAAGACACCTCGAGACAATATTGAAAAAGTACTCAAACTTGTTCCCACAGAAAGGACAAAACTTAAGTTTTACTAGTCAGGTAAAACACGAAACAAAAACCACAGATGAAAAACCGGTTTATTGCAAAACCTATCGATACCCATACGTCCACAAGCAGGAAATCCAAAGGCAAATATCAGAGATGTTAGAACAACAAATTATCAGGCCTAGTAACTCACCTTGGTCATCCCCCGTGTGGATTGTTCCAAAAAAGGCCGATGCTTCAGGTGAAAAGAAATGGAGGATAGTTATAGATTATAGGAAAGTTAACGAGAAAACTATCGATGATCGATTTCCGAATATAACTGACATATTCGACAAGTTAGGCAAATCCATGTATTACTCAGTGATTGATCTAGCTTCAGGATTTCATCAAATAGAAGTTGCTGAAAGAGACGTGGGAAAAACAGCATTTTGTGTAGAGAACGGGCATTATGAGTTTCTTCGAATGCCATTTGGCTTAAAAAATGCGCCCTCTACGTTCCAACGAGTTATGGACAATGTGCTAAGACATTTGATCGGAAAAATATGCTTCGTATATATGGATGACATAATTGTCTTCTCAACTTCACTAATAGAGCATATACAAAACCTTACAAAAGTATTTGAGGCGCTACGAAAAGCCAATTTAAAAATTCAATTAAATAAGTGCGAATTCTTAACAAAGGAAGTAGCATTTTTAGAGCATAAAGTATCCGTGGATGGAATAAAGCCAAATCCAGAAAAAATAGAAGCTATAAAAAAATATCCAATACCCAGAACTCCAAAGGAGATTAAACAGTTTTTAGGGCTGTTAGGTTATTACAGAAAGTTCATTAGAGACTTTGCAAGAGTAACAAAGCCATTTACTCAAAAGTTAAAGAAGGGAGAAAAGATTGATATTCATGAAGAAAAATTTAGAAAATGTTTTGAAGACTGTAAGGATATGTTAATCAATGAACCGATATCAACGAGTCCGGTTTGATTTCTTAACCTACAGCCAATAAATTGTCAATCATTTATAATATATACATACATATAATATATACATATAATATATACAATAAACAGTCTGATTGCTTACTAATGAATAAATTTATTCCACTCTTTATCTACTAGATTAGTAGTGTGAGTTTTTCAATCATAAAATAACAGCTAGATAGTAATTCGACGGTATTTTGCAGAACTGACATTATCAACTATATCTAACTTCACATGACGTGGGTGTGAATGAGACAGCTCGATTGACAATTTTTCGTGTTAGAGTATAGAAGCTGGTTATGCTCATAGCATGACGTTTATCATTCGCCTTTGTTCGTTTCGTTTAAAAAGTTTTGCGAGTATTTTCAAAGTTTTAAAAAAATTTGAAGAATGGAAAACGTTGACTTCCAAGTAAAAAAGCAGGAGAGGGCTGTTAATTTTACCTCTAGTGAAGCACGGTTGTTAATGGATATGGTATTCAAGTTTCATGATACTATAGAAAATAAAAAGACTGATGCGATCATCAACAAAGATGTTCATACCGGATGATATCGAAAAAACAAGCCAAGTTAACCTTTCCGATAAAGCTTTGAATGATTCGGCGGACACTGAACCAATAGTGCTCAATATTGAAAATGAAATCGATAACAATAAAGGTAATGTGTAATATTAATATACAAAAAACGTTTATTATAAATATTTATGTCTGTAGGTGCATCTTGTTCTAAATGGCAAACCTGGACTTCACAGGCAGTTAAGACTAAAACCAACCCGGCTTTAAAAAGATGTCTTATAAAAACAAGTGTCAAGTCAAAGTTCGATGAGTTAGGTGAATCGCGTCTAGAATTGGTGGAATTGCAAAAGCAAATAGCCCGACAGGAATAAATATTCAAACGAACTGAACATGAGCTTCATATTCAACAAAAAAAAGAAGAAAATGAAGTAAGAATTATTCATCTTCACAACGAAGAAAAGAGATTACAGGAAGAACACAACTTTAAAATGCGGGAATTCAAGAAATAATTTATTTGATACCAAATGTTTTTTTTGTTTCAAATAAAATGTGCATATGACATGTATCAACCAACTGAACAAATTTTTATTATAATCTTAACCTATTCATAAATTAATTAAGGCTTCAAAACACTCCAAGAAAGTGTCTATCGTGCCGTGATTACCTGTGAAGTCTGAATGCATTTCTTCAAATATTTCATCGGCCTCAACATGTACCTCCGGATCCACTGGCGGATCTTCTTCATTTCTATCAATGGCTAAGTTATGCAGTATTGCAGATGCTATAATGAGATCCTGCACTAGAGGAAGTTTGCACCGCATTCCAATGCTCAAAACAGGAAACCGTCTTTTCCACACACCAAAGCTTCTCTCAATGGTATTTCTAATTTGTGACTCATTGTACAAGCGTTCAGCTGTTGTTTGTGGATCATTGAATGGAGTCAGAAGATATTGATTCAAGAAATTCCCAACAGAACCATTATCGAAATGAAATTTAGCCGCAGAATAATGGAATATAAGGCTGTCATGAGTCGAGCCTGGCCATCGAGCAACTACATCTATAAATTTTAAATTTGATGTGCACATAGCTTGCACATTAATGGAAAAATAGCCTTTTCGATTTCTGAAGTTTTCAGCAGTATCTCCGCCTAAAATGAAATGTAATATTGCATTTTATTTAAAGCAGACATGAATTGCAATGCTAATGCAGGTGTAGTTTTTCAAAGCGTGGTTCGAGACAAATCGAATACAGTAAAACATCACCTGGTGAAATTATCCGCACATGAGTACAATCTAAAGAAGCAACTACTCGTGGAATCCGTGTTATCTGGTAAAAATCCTGCTGTATTTGTAATATTTCTTCTTGGTTTCTTGGCAATCTTACAAACATCGGTCTTAACGCAGCAATGGCTAGAGTAACCCTTTTAACAATTTTGCATATAGTTGAAGCATTGTCACACGAAAAGTCTCCTATCGTAATATAGAAACTTCCTGTAGCATAAAACCTAAGAGCAATCAACAATTGTGTCATAGGTGAAACACATTGATTTCTGAAATAAATAAAAGCGTTGAATTCTTCAATATAAAAATAAAATAATTATGAACATATTATGTATGTACAAATGTTTGATTTTGCTCTCTATTAATGAAAGTAGGTATTGGGCAGTATCTTTTTGCAACCTGAATCTTCTTTTAAAATCTACGTTTTCCCATTCCGTATAATGGTCAGGCCTCTGTCTCACAACTCTTTTCTTTCTTAAACTTGGATTCAAGTAATTATGTATTAATTCTTCTTCCTCAATAACTAAGTCGTCGATAATATCGAAAAAATCCATTTGCACAATACTTCGCAAAACAAAACTTCGTAAACAAACTTTTTGACTTTGACAGTTCGCTTACTTTAACTAGGGAATTACATTTTATCTGACACAGAAACGGGCAGATAACTTTATTTGACAGTTAGGTATTTTATTCCTCGAATAGCTGCTATCCGACTATTGAAAAATACAAATATCTCTTAACTAACAGTTAAAGCCTATCTGATTGCTTATCTGGCTATTGAAAAATCGGCCCTAAACGAATAAAAGTTATCTAAACTAAGACCTGTTTTTTTTAATTGTTAAGTCGGCCACGGACTTAACTATATATAGAGATGAGAGAAAAGTATAGCGAAGAGGTCTTAATTGAAAAGATAAAGTAGCAAAATGTGCAACTAGAACGAAGCAAGATGAAGATTATTACTATAAGAGAAACTATAAAAAATCAAACTAAGGGCTTCAATGCTATTTGTGAACTCGACTTTGAAAGTTTTAAATCAATAATGGATATTGGTAAAATAAACATAGGATGGAACCGCTATCTAGTATTCGATGGCGCTGATGTAACTAGGTGCTTCAAGTGTAAAGGCTTTAACCATAAATCGACGGAGTGCAGAAATAAAGAGGTTTGTGCAAAGTGCCTTAAGAAACACAGTACCCAGCAACGCGGAAATAGTCCTATAGAGAAGTGCCTGAACTGCGAAAGAGTTAATACTAGATTAAACTAGATATGCATCAAATTAGGGTGCAATGTGATAGTAGCGCTAAGCTATCGGATCACGAATCACTGCAAATAGATTTTAAGTACAACAATGTACTCCAACAAGATAGACCTAGATTTATACAATCCTGTAAATACAAAAAGCAGAGTTTCAGGATGAAACTAACGAGGGAGCGAATTAATATCATTGAGCAATGTGTTGTCAATTTATACGCAGAGGAGTTTTATAATAAAATGAAGAATGTTGAAAATAGCTTCCCTTGTAAAATCCATCAAACAGTCGGTCGTAATAGCTGGTTCAACGATAGGTTGAAGAATATGAGAATTGAAAAAATAAGAATATACATATGAAAGGGCCTGTTTAACGAATGCTGACACCGACTGGCAGTTATATAGGGACGTACGAAATGGATACAAATATGCGATAAATAGAGCTAAAAACCTGTCAATCCAAAATAGAATTGAAAACGCATCTGGCCAAAAGGAAATGTGGAGAGAAATCAAAAGTTATATTTTGAAGAAGAGTTACGACAACCCTAGCGCTATTGAGTTCAACAATGAAATGGTGATAAACGAACAACAAATTGCAAATGAATTTAATACCTTTTTCATAAATGAGATAAATGAGTCGATCCCTAATGTACCGTATGTAGATAATGTCCCTGAAATCGTGTGTTCCTTTAACTTTGCTGAAGTCTCTTCTGACGAGTTAAAATTAATCTGTAAAAATATGACTAACAACAAGAGGGATCTACTACACATAAATGTTAAGATGATCATCGATCATTGCGAAGTCTTTGCCCCAATCTTGACTAAACTTGTCAATATGTCCCTCGAACAGGGAACTTTCCCGGAATGATGGAAGGAGGCTGTGGTGGTGCCGGTACCAAAAGTACCCAGGGCTTTCGAGACCATTGATAGGGGAATATTGATAAACAAAATGAACAAGATACGGAATCAGAAACAGAGAGCTAAAATGGTTCAAAAGTTATCTGGCGGCAAGAATACAAACAGTCAAATTCAATGACTGTTATCAAAGATCATATAATACCAAGATAGTGCACGCTATACAATAAGCTTTTGCGAAAATGTTTGTATGATGGGGTTCTATAAAACGACTTCAAGCTTTTCAGAATATATTCGCTCTCAAAAGTTCATTCGCTCTCAGAGCTTTCACGTATTTGTTGTGTTTATTTTATTTTTATTGTTTTTTTTTGCAAAATAAACGAGGGGAGTAAAAAAGATGAACAGAAACTCGTTTTGCTCTTGTTTGTTGTTGTTCTTTTTGTGTGTGGTGAGGTAGGTAGTTAAATCCATGCGTTCATATATTTACGAGGGGAGGGAAAAAGATCCCCAGTCGTTCACAGACCTTTGCGGAGTGCAGAAGTGATTCGGCTACAGTGTATTCAGTGCGAGTGTTATTCGACGGATTTTAGATAAGTTTTCCTAAGTGGCGAGTTGGCCCAATAGAAGTGTTAGTGGACCGCGGAACGTGGGTTCAATCCCTGAACACGTAATTTTATTTTACTTGAATATTTTTATGAAAAAAAACAATTTGTGAATTTTTAGATAATGAACTTTTATTCCTAGAGTGATCTTCACTCTCCAGATGACAAATATAAACTGAACTGCCTTCTAACAATTAATTATCTTTTGATCACTTCTGCAGATGCAAGGACGCTTCGCTTGTGTTTATCTCTTGCTCATTTCTGCTGACGCTGCACTTATGGCTGTCTCTGGCGTGGGTTGTTCCATGGTGTCGATTTCCACTTGTGCGGTCCCTGCGTAAGCATTTATCATGCATAATTCCGTTTCTTAGATTCCTGAGGATCTTTTACAATATTTTGAATTTTGATTACACGCTTATTTTTAAATTTATAACTTAGAAATATAACTAATATAATAATGATTACAATTGTGGTAAGACTTGCATAATGGTTTATGCTGTTTCTGTATTTCATTTCTTTTATAGTTTTCCTGTTTTCTACTTGGTTTAAATATATATCTTCATATTTGACATTTACATTTGTAGTATTCAATGTGTTATAAAGTGGGATCAAAACATTTTGTTTCATAATTGTTTTCTCATTTCTGTAGATAGTGTTATTAATGTTAATTTAACATTCATTAAAGTATATTAAATTGTTTTTCGTTATTTGATAGTTGAGGATATTACAAGTATTATTTAATTTTGTTTGGTATAAATTCTTTGTAAGAATGAGTCCATCTTCTAATTCAATAATTTCTGGCTCTTTATTTATTCTCGTTTTGCAATTTTGGTAAAGATTTTGGTATTAACCCTGGATACATACGGAACTTCATTTGAGTTTCATTACATAAGTTACATCATTATTATCATACAATGTATCGTTATTAACAATATAGTTATAACTAATTATTTCAACTTCATTTCCTTCTTTATTCGGCGTTAGTAATATCATTACCTTTTCATATTCATTTGAAAATACTGGTATTTTCAGGACAAAAATTCACTGATTATTTCTTGTTATTAAACCACTCTGAATAGTTTCCAATTTCTTTATAGATATATTGAATCTGATATTTTCTTCTTCAGTTAGGATGTTCCTTCCTATCTCATTATTAGGAAACATAATGTCTGTATTTATTTGTAGTGATTGTAAATTCTTTGCCAAAATTCCTTGTTTTTTATCAGTTGTATTAATAAAATTCCTTAATACATATTGATGTTTATTTACTCGGTCAGCTAGAGTATCTAATTCTCCCTGTAGGTGTGTATTTATTCCTACCTGTTTATTTAATTCTGTTATTGCGTTATGGTTATTCTCCTCTATTATTATCAAGTGCTTTTCTATTTCCACTCTCTCGTCATCGTCCATTACTCCAAATAAAAATTTAAGTCCACTACCAGCTATATTAATTAGCCCTCTCCTCTGTCTAGAATGTGGTAATATTGTTTTCAATTTTGACTTCGAATCTTCTAATGCACTGATCATTAATCTTTTTAAACTTACATCTCCGAAAGTTTTAAAACTATCTTCTATCGCTGCTCCTATCTGTTCTATAATTTTCTTATAACTTTCCACATTGATTAAATGGTATACTTTATCATAATTTTTTATTAATTCTATTGGACCTTGTTTAATTATTATATATCCTGCTTGATTGTTTATTTCTTTTAATCTAAATTCCGATTTTATAGTTGGGAATATGAATAACAACCAAAGTATACTTGAAGGTTTCATTGCTGCAAAGAGACAAAATTATCTTGGTATTTATATCTTCTTTTAAATTGAGATTTGTGTAGTTTTTATTGTTAGTAAAATATTGATTATGTTTTTTCTCAATTCTAGCTTTTTTATATTTTGCTGCTAATTTCTTCGCGGTTCTAACTACGTCTTGTTTTACATAAACTTCTTTACTAAGGTCAGGTTCTTTAAACTCTGTTTTGTTTTGATTTTGCTTATTAATATTGGTTTCCTTAACCTTTTGAATTCTATTTTCAATTCGGTCTAACTCTTCAAGTTCCACTTTATTTTGTACAAATTCTAGTGGTTTCCTTAGAGTTGTTGAGTGGATTGTAGAATTGTAAATTTTTACAGCTTCAATTACTTTTTCTCTTAAATTTAAAATATTCTTTCTTTTTCCTTGAGCATTGAAAATTCTAATATGTTCATTTAATGTACCATGTACTCTTTCTACATCTGCATTTCCTGTTTTATGGTTGGGGGTAGTAAATTTAATTTTTATTCTTTCCTCATTGCAGTATTCCTTAATCGCTAGACTGTTAAATTCATTGTCGCCTACTATTTCCTGTGGGTTACCCATTATAGAATTTCTAAGTTTTAACTGTTCTACAACTTTGTTAATGTTTCTACTATGAATAGGTAATGCTATAAGATGTTTAGTATATTTGTCCAAAATGGTTAAGAAATAAATATCCTTGCTTGGAATATATATGTATGTCTATATGTATAATTTGATTTGGTCTTGATGCTGTTCTGCTTATTTCGAGTTTAACCTTTTCTGGATTCCTGTCATGTTTCGCTGTCTGACATACAGTACAGTTGTTTATATATCTTCTGATTAGTTCTCTTAATTTTGGAAAGTAATACTCATTCTTTATTTCAAGATAAGTTTCATTGATACCACGATGATTATATTTTTCGTGAATTTTCTGTATTAGATTTAAGGTGTCATCCCTGTTGGATAAATCTTTCAATAATTTCATGCTTCTTAACACTTTAAATTTATTCTGATTGCTGTAGAGTTTAAGGTATACTTCTTGAATCTTGCAAAATAAGTTGTCGTTAGGACAATATATTGCTACATTTCCTCTTTCAGGCATAAATTCTTTCAATGCGTTTATAAGGTATTCATTTATGTCTTTTATATATATAGTTAATCTTCTGACTCCACTATAAATAAACTTGATCTCTTTATTGTCATGATTAGAATCGATTATTTCTATTTGATGCTTAAACATATTGATAGGTAATTCCGATATTCCTATGTGATCATGCGTTTCTTCTAAACCGCTATGAATAGTTCCTATAATTGAATCATTTTCTGTGTCTATTATATTTGCTTCCATTCGACTAAGATAATCTGCTATGCGATTTTCTTTTCCTTTCACGTACTCTATTTCAAAATCGTATTCATTAAGGCTTATTTTCCAACGCTGAAGCTTTGAATTGGGTTCCTTCAGGTTACTTAACCATATTAATGGTCTATGATCAGTTCTAATTCTGAATTTGCGTCCATACAGATAGGGTCGAAAATATTTTGTTGACCAAACTATCGAAAGCAATCCTTTTCTATTGTGCTATATCTACGCTCATGTTCGTTGAGGGTCCTAGATGCATAACAAATAGGATGATCGGATTGGGAAAGTACGGATCCAATTGTATTATTAGATGCATCAGTAGTTAAAACAAATTCTTTGGAAAAGTCAGGGTATTTAAGTACTGGATCGCTAGATATAAGTAATTTAAGCTCTTCGAATGCTGTAATGTATTCGGGGTCTTCAGGATTTATTTTAGTTTCTTTTTTCAAATATCGAGTCATCGGTACGGCTACCTTTGAATAGTCTGGGATAAATTTCCTATAATACCCAGTGAGTCCTAGAAATGATTTAATCTGTTTTGTTGTAGTAGGGATTTGTATTTTTTCGATGATTTTTACTTTCTCTGGATTTGGTTTTATACCACTTGTAGTAACTATGTGTCCTAAGAACTCTGTTTCCTCACAAAAAATTACATTTATCAACTTGTATTTTCAAGTTATGGTCTTTGAGTTTCTTGAAGACTTTGTTTATGGAAAAAATATGTTCCTTTAAGGACGTACTAAAGATAAGGATGTCGTCTATTTGACCATTCGCTGAAAAGTAGCAGGCGAATTTTTTAGGCCAAATGGCATTCTTACGAACTCGTTATGACCATTTGCTGTCGAGAAGGCTGTTTTGTGCCTCAGGGTTCATCAATATCTGATGAAAACCTTTGGCTAAATCCAACGTCGTAAAGTACTGAGCTCTACCCAGCTTATCGAAAATGTCGTCAATATTCGGTATTGGGAACTTGTCTTTCACGGTTTTGTCGTTAAGTTTCCTATAATCAATTACTATACGCCATTTCTTTTGGCCTGAGTTGTCCATCTTCTTCGGTACAACCCAGATTGGTGCGTTATATGGACTTTTGCTCTTTTTTATTATGCCTTGGTCTAACATGTCTTTAATTTGTTTATCCACCTCCTGCTTGTGGACTTCTGCATATCTATACAATCGCGAGTAAATTGGGATATCACTTTTCGTTTCGATTTTATGTACTACATTTTTTACATGAGTGTAAAAAAAACAATTTGTAAAACAATTTTTTATTATATCTTATTATTTCAGCAAATGCTCTTTTCTCTTCCTCGTTCATATGAGATTTTGTCAATTTTTTGAGTAGATCATCAGTGTTCAAATCAATGCTACATAATTCACTTTGCATGAGTGAGATATGAAATTTCTGCCTGCAGGGGCGCTAGGATATTGTTTCCTAAGATACCATCGAATTTGTTGTTGTTAATAGAAGAAATTAAAAATTCCATTGTTGATTGGGGTCTGTTAAATTCTTTTGGAACTGGTAAAATAATTTTGTTATTAATTTTACTATCACTATATAGTGTAGTCAAAGTTATTGGGCTTTCTAGTTTAGTTTCTAGATTTTTGGGAAATATATTCTCCTTCAAAATGGATGTTGGTGCACCTGTGTCTACCAAAAATCTTACTTTCTTATTGAAAATGTGAACGTCTATATAGGGAAGTGGTCTGTTGAGGCCAGTGTTCGAAAATTTGATGTTGTTTGAGGAGTGTCTTTATCTAATTGATCTATTTCCATTGGTTTTGTTCTACGTTGTTGTGTAAAATTACCACTTTGATTTCTATAATTATTAAAATTACCACTTTGATTTCTATAATTATTAAAATTACCACTTTGATTTTTATTATTATCAAAATTTCCATTTTTTCTTCCTTGATTATTATTTTGGTTTCTAGTGTAACACATATTCCTATTGAAATTCTGATTGGATTGGTACTTATTCGTATTGAAACCATTATTTCGGAAATTCGTGTTATTTTGATAATTATTATTTATGTTTCTATCATCTTTGTTTACTTTGTCATACCTAGTCCAGTGTGAAGTTTCTAATTTATAATATGCTTCGTTTAAAGTTTGTATATTTGCATTAATTATAATTGAACTTGCATTCGGAGGTATTTTATCGCAAATTTATTTAGCAATGAAATTTCATTGTTGTTTGGACTATATTCCGTTGGTTTATCTATTGAGAGGTAATACTTATTACTCAATCTACTAAGTATTTCAGAGTAATCTCTGTATAACTGAATTATATTTTTATAACCTACTCTATCTGCTTGTTCTTTGAGTTTTAAGTAAGTTTCTTTTTCACCGAAATTATCAACTAAAACTTTTTTTATTTTTGCCCAATCATCGGGGTCTCCTGCTCTTAGTAGTACCTCATACGCAATATGAGTTACTCTTCCTTTTATTTCACTTAATAAAAACATCTGTTAGCTTTCGTTGTAACTAAGGCTTGAATTTATAATGATTTCAGCTTTTTTAACAAAAGTAATTATATTACATGAATTCTTCCCGTTATACTCTGGGAGAGTACTTATTAATTTATTAGGGTCTATATTTAAAGAACCCATCTTGAATACCTGGTGTTACTGCTTTTCTTGCTGACGTTGTTGATTCTTTCAAATGTCTGTTGTCTTCTTTAGGTAGTGTTGTATTATAGATGAATGTTGTCTGTTGCAAATGGTTGCTGTCTTCTGAGTCTATAGATGATGTTTTGAGTTACTTGTCTTCTTCGCTGGAGTTTGCGCCAGTTTGATGAATGTGTGATTTCAGTTCACTTTTTCACTTCAGATCATTTCACCTTGGTGAATAGTGATTTAAATTCACTTAAGATGGTTTCACTTATGGAAATTTGATTTTAGTTCACTTTAATTCGTTTCACGTATGGTGAATATGTCTCGACCAAATCAGTCTTCGAAATTATAAGTTGCACTTCACTTGTATTAGTTTTTTTTTTCAAAAGGCCTTTTGTCAGTTAATATGTTAACACATAAAGTAGCACTATCCAGCTTTTCCACATATGATAGTCTTCTCTGACTATCCTACCGACTGCGCCAATTTTATTTTGCTTGAATATTTTTATGAAAAAAAAAACAATTTGTGAATTTTTAGATAATGAACTTTTATTCCTAGAGTGATCTTCACTCTCCAGATGACAAATATAAACTGAACTTACTTCTTACAATTAATTATCTTTTGATCATTTCTGCAGATGCAAGGACGCTTCGCTTGTGTTTATCTCTTGCTCATTTCTGCTGGTCCAGCTGTCGCCCAACAGCAAACTGGATGGTCTGAGGAAAATTCGTGTGCTAGACTACCAGGTTGTTACATGGGAAAAATTAAACAGGAGCGATAACATTTTGCAATGTGTTCGCTGTCAAAGGCTCGGACACGCCGCGTCGAACTGTGAAATGCAGCCTCGATGCGTGAAGTGTGGTAAGGACCACAAGGCAGAAGAGTGTTCTCTAGGTAAGGAAGGGGCTTCAGATAAGAGCCAACTCTTGTGTGCATTATGCAGGAACTCGGGACACACCGCAAACTATCGGGGTTGTCCTAAGTACCAAGACATACAGAAATTAAACCTGGCTCGCCAACAGAAAACCGTGGTGAAACGTGCACCCGCTCCCGCTCTAATTCCATCTCAAGCCGTTACTCCCCGTACAACAAAGGCCCAAATGGCGGCAGGTCGGGGAAATACGGTACAACAACATCAGCCAAAGGTTGCTACACAGGCCCCCGCGCCTAAAGCACCTGCGGCTGATGGTGACTTGATGGCTATCTTGCTCTCTATTCAAGGGCAGATGGGCCAACTTCAACGTCAAATACAAGAGCAGGCGACGCGGGTGGACCAGATCTACGCGCTTCTGCCGGGCCTAGCGCACCTCCAGTCGTAATGGATACGCCCGATGAGATTCCCTTAAGGATCCTCGCAGTGAATGTAAATTCACTGATTAGGATCGAACGAAGAGTCGTACTTTATAAGTTGCTACAAGACCGATGCCCTGATGTTCTTCTGGTTAGCGAAACTAAGCTAACTCAAAAACATAAACTGAGGCACACAGATTATAAAATTGTAAGAAGAAACCGACCCAACTCTATACGAGGAGGAGGTGTTGCGATCTTCATTCGGAAAGGCCTCAAACATAGGGTCGTGTACAGTGGTGAAGTGCGAAGGTTCCAGGTGCTGGAAGCGTGTATCGTGCGCATCTCTCTCCGTAGTGGAAAGAAGATGTACATGGTCTCGGTCTATGCACCTGAAGCGACTCAATCTAACTTATTTATTTCAGAGCTCGAGACACTTTTTCGATGTCTAAGGCTGGAGTCGGCGGAGAATTACTACCTCTTGGCCGGAGATTTTAACGCCAAACATACAAATTGGGGAAATAATATACCAAATGCTAGAGGGAACTCACTATTTAATTGGTGGGGTCTGCACCCCAGAAGCGGTTCCTATATGGATCTTTTGCTGTACGACTCACGGCTACAACTGACCGACACGAACCAACAAACGATAAACTGTCTGCACACATTTGTGTACGACAGCGACCATTGCGGATTCAGTGCCGCTATTAGAATTCCTAACGAAATTGCGGAATTGGAAGAGTATGTCCCAACATACACCTACAATTACAGTAGGACGCGTTGGACACGCTTCTCCAGAGTACTGACAAGAGCACTCTCTTCGAACTCGCTCTACCCACCGACCAATAGGAACCTGTCAAACGAAGAGATTGATAGGTACCTAAAAGAACTCGACCTGACAATCAAACGAACGATGGACAGTACGATACCTCGGTACCAACTGACTAACAACGTTGACACATTCCGCAATGCAACAACTGACGCACTACACGAACAGAAAAGTAGACTGCTGTCGAGACTAAAAACCTTGTACAGACGGTTTACTGACAGACAAAACTCGGATATAAGGCAACTCAAGTCGTTGATCAAAAACGTCCAACAGTTAATTAAAGAAAACTACAGACTTTCTTTAAACTTGCACTGGAACAACAAAATTCGGGCTGTAAAATCCAACGACCCGAGTATGTTCCCGCAAATTAATAAAATATTTCGGAGGAAAAACATTAACGACTTGCCATGTCTTAAGATCCCCCGAATAACGAACAATGAACAACTACTTACTACAGCAGGCATAGATCCAGGGAACGCAGTCGATGATGACAACTTCCTTGTGATCGAGGATCCGCAGGAGAAAGTGGAAGCCATAGGAGCGACTTTTCAGGATGTGTATAAGGTGAATGCATTCGCCCAAACCACGACCTGGAGAATCGCGTCCTTGTGCACAACCACGACCTTCGAAGTGATATATAGAACTGGCGGTCTGAGAACACCGGTTTCACCGTATTCAATGACGATAACTTGGCAAATAATGTTATCGCCGATGAAAGGGTTCATCCCCCGTTCATATCGAAGGTAGAACTCCAAACGATCTTCGAATCACTTAGAAAGAAGAAATCAGGGGGAATTGATGGAATATCGAACACTGTGCTTCGACATCTCCCCCTAGAAGTGGTAGACATTTATACCACCCTGTTTAATAATGCGCTGAATAATGCACATTATCCAGCGCATTGGAAAACAGCGGTGGTACACGCTATTCCCAAAAGGGATAAAGATAGCTCCAATCCGGGGAATCTCCGGTCAATAAGTCTCTTGCCGAACATCAGCAAAGTATTCGAAAAAGTTGTCCATAGAGCCCTTGCTAAGTGGGTTGAGGACAATAAAATAATTCCGGATAATCAATTCGGTTTCAAGGCGGGACATGATACAATACATGCCGCGTCTAAACTGGTATCGGATATCCAATGGAACAAATGCAAGAACCAATGCACGGGTGCCTGCCTGGTTGACTTGGAGAAGGCCTTCGACACCGTATGGTTAGATGGGCTCTTTTACAAGTTGAATAGGTTGGGCATAAGCAAACCACTGCTGTACATGCTATGTAACATGCCGACCAGTAGACGGTTCATTGTGGGAAAATGGCAATGTGACTTCTGCTGGTACATTCGAAGTTAAAAATGGTCTGCAACAGGGTGCAGTTAATTCGCCGATCCTGTTCAACATTGACACGAGCGATCTCAGAACACCAGAGTCTGAATACAGAAAATTCTATTCCAATGAGGTCCTGTACAACAAGGCGGACCTAATCAGAGTGGACAATTTCCTAGTGAAGCTTACTCGAGGGCACATTGCAAGAGCAATGAACTCGGTCAACAACTTGATCTCTGGGGCTTACTACCCCAATATTATGTATCACGAGAGGGTGCGCCTTAACGGCTTCGTCCCCCCAGAGGCTTTTCTGCATTTTGATAAGGAAGGTCTGATCCAGGATAGGTTAGTGGTGGCGCTAATCTTCCATGTTGCCCGGACAACTGTGGATAGGCGGCTCAACTACGGTCGAGACGTCGTTCAGAGCACTGAGGAGCGCCTCCAGTTCAGTAGATCGGTATCGGAGCGCGATGTAAGGGATGTTGGACGGCAGCATCAGACTTTCTGGTGGCTGTCAGAAAGAGAGGGAACTCCCTCGTCGGACCCTCTCGATCCGGGGTAGCTCACATGGGTGGGCAAAGCTGGCCATTGCCGGCTTATATAGTTTAAGAGTAGGTAGTTTATTTTAAGGTAGATTTAAGATAAAAACAAAACACAGCGCAAAAATACAAGAAAAATTATAAAAAATCAAAAATCACGAAAAATTATAAAACTTTAAAAAATTACAAAAAAAAACAAAAAGCACAGCGCAAAATCCAAAAAAAACAATAAAAATCAAAAAACCAACAAAAAAAGTACGTATTTGATTACGTAGTTAGTTAAGATAGGTTAAGGTTTATTTTAAGGTAGTTCTTTGTTTTAATTTAATTTAGATTTAAGAAAATATATAAAAGTCCAGCCACTAAGTTTTTTTTTTTTTTTCGTTTGAAAATAATTTTCTTAGTTTTTTCAATAGTTAAGTCCTTAGACTGTTTAAGTAAATTAAGTTAGGTTACGTCGAAAGACATAGAATAAGTATTAAGTTTAGCTTAGAGTGCCCGTGTAGGGCCAGTAAGTTAGAGTAATTTAATTAAGCTAGTTTTAAGCGTTTTTTTTTTGTCTAGCATTTAAGATTTAATGCATTACAACAATAAAAATGCATTAAAAATGAAAAAATGGAGGGAAAAAGATGAACAGAAACTGGTTTGCCTCTTTTTTTTGTGTGCGGTGATGTAGGTAGTTAAATCCATGCGTAAAAATATTTACTTGTTGGATTTAATTGTTGGTGGAGTTGCAGTATTTTTTGGCTTTATTATTTAGCTTCACTTTGTATATTTGTTTGTTTCAAATCTTGCAATCGATTGTTCGATAACCAATTACGATGGTACTTGGTATGCATATTTAGTCCCCATGGCAATACAATATTATGATAAACTCAATCTTCGATCTTTAAGTCCTGATGCTGCGGGAATACTGGCTACCTTAACCGTGAAACTTAAAAATCTGCTGATTTTAATTTAGTATTTAAGGTATCAAACAAAGACTTTATCACTATGCATGCATATGAACTATGCTCGCTGCAATGATTCTACCAAAGAGGGATTATTGTTGTTGACGACTTTTTGTCGAATACTAGAAAACTAATTTTCTAAATGACCTTCATTGAGCCGTTTAGTCATTAAAAAATCTGGAATCTGGCTTAAGGTTTTCTTCAACCAAAAATAGTGCAAAAAAACAAATGTCATACAAAATAAAGTACAAAAATATCGTATGTTCAATGTGTAAAAATTGTCTCCAAAAAATCTTAAGAAGAGAACTCAATCGCATAGAACCTTGAAAATCACGAATGTACCACAAAAAATATACACAAATCAGAAGCCAGAAAAATAAAGGAAGATTTCGTCTGCTGCTGCTGTTACTTATCCATCCCCTCTGAGGCAAAAGAAACCATTTTGGGTGTCCCTCAGGGATCGGTGCTGGGTACTCTGCTCTTCTTGATTTATATCAACGAAATAAAATTTGCCATCATGCATAGCCAGGTGATGTTATTCGCAGGCGACACACTATTATACGTATCGGGAAGGAATCATGAGGAATGTGTGAGGCTGCTGCAAGAGGATCTAAACTCCATCGAAAATTGGCTAAAACAAAACAAGCTGAAGCTAAATGTCAACAAAACGAAGGCTATGGTGGTTCGTTTCCCATCTCTCCATGTTCAAATACAAATCGGAGGAGAAAACATAGAAATTGTATAACAAATGAAGTATTTAGGAGTAAAAACAGATAGAGAATTAAAATTAAAGGAGCATTCGCAATATATATGCCAGAAAGTGAGTAAGAAAATTGGGTTCCTAAAGCGAATAAGGAATAAAGTGTCAACCCTGTGCTTAATCAGAATATACAACGTCATCATAAAGCCGCACTTCGAATATTGCGCTACAACTTTGTTCCTGTGCTGCCAGGGTGAGATGGAGAGACTCCAGAAACTGCAGAATAGAGCCAGAGTAGATGCAATAGATTCACCCCAATTAACTGGATGCTGGGTACTCTAAAGTGGATGAACATAAAGCAGAGGATAGATTTGAACGTTTGAATGTTTGTTTTTTTAAAATGAAAAATAGGATCACTCCCCGGTACTTGTCCGAAGCAATAAATTTAGTATCTGAAAGTCAGCCCTATGCCCTGAGGAATGCAGGGGATATACGAATTAATTTTATGACCAGATTGGCATCTCAGAATAGTCTGATCTTCAAGGGATTCCAGAAATTTAATCAACTCCCCAGCGAGATAAAAGCGGAAACATCATTAACCAGATTCCGAATTATGTGCAGTGAATATATATTAGACCAAATGAAGTTAATTGAATTCTTGTAATGGTATAACAATAACAATTTGCCTTGTATTAATTTAAATATCTTATATACATATATTATATACTTAGTGTAAGCAAAAAGTAAATTATTTACTAATAAAAATGAATTGAATTGAATTGAAGAAGTTAAGTCCTTAGATTGTTTAAGGAAAGTAAGTTAGGTTACGTCGAAAGACATAGAATAAGTATTAAGTTTAGCTTACAGTGCCCATGTAGGGCCAGTAAGTTAGAATAGCATAGTTAAGTTAATTAAGCTAGTTTTAAGCGTTCTTTGTCTAGCTCCTAAGAATTAATGAATTTAAAAATAAAAAAAGCATTAAAAACGAAAAACGAACTTCTTCAACAACAAAAATACAGAGGCACAAGCAAATTTTGGAAACTCGCACACAACTGAGTCGACAGCCACTTCCCCTATTCGCACTCCCGCCACCGTTACTACCGCACACGGAGTTGTTGACGAAAATCGAAAATTTCCTCCATCGCCCGTGGCGACTCCAACACCATCATCTTTATGCCACACTCAATCGAAGGAGAACGCAGTTCTTCTCAGAATATTACCCGTTACATTGTACGGAGATGGCACAAGGGTAGAGACATTGGCGTTTCTCAATGACGGATCGTCTACTTCGTTGATGGAAGAACAGTTAGCAAACGAGTTGCGAATTGAAGGAGAACAACTACCATTACATCTAAACTGCACGTCGAATGTAGTTCATGAAGAATTGAATTCGAGGAAAGTTGATTTTTATATTTCGGGGAATAATTTGAAAGTTAAATATTCAATTAGTGGTGTGCGTACAGTGGATAAGTTGGATTTACCGCAGCAAACAATTAATTCATCTAAATTAACCGAAAGGTACAATCGTTTGAAAGAAATTCCATTAAGTTCATTTGTAAATGCAAAACCCCGTATTTTATTATGTTTAAAGCACTGGAAATTGAGAATACCATTACGCACCAGAGAAGGAGGTGCCAGTGAACCAGTGGCGACTAAAACGCGATTAGGCTGGGTGGTATTTGGCCCCTGCGACTCTACATCGATGAAGAACTTAAGTGCGAATTATCAGCTTCATATTTGTGCCTGCAGCCAAGACGATGACTTGTTCCTAAACGACTGTGTGAGAAGGTATTTTGCAGTGGAAAACATGTGGACGAAAAAATTTTCTTTCGACTCTTGTCACCGGATGAAGAAGAGGTGAAGCAAATTCTCGATGCTTATTTCAATAGAGCTGGAAATGGTTTCGAAGTACCATTACTGTGGAAGATTCCAAATTTTAAATTGCCCAATAGCCTAAAAATTGCGCAACGTCGTTTGCAATGCTTGGAGAACAAATTGGTAAGGGAACCGAATCTTCGTGAATTAATTAATAATTTAATCGACGATTATGTCCGCAAAGGTTACGCTCGAAAAATTTATCCAGAAGACGTTGGGATGGAGAAGGCTTGGTATTTACCAATGGTGTTTCCCTAAATTCTTTTTTGTTGACCGGTCCGGATATAACATCACCCCTTCTGGGAATTCTTTTTCGATTTAGAGAGCGAAAAGTGGGCCTGTGTGCGGACATAAAAGAAATGTTCCACCAGGTCCGCATTAAACGGGAAGACCAGGAAGCTCAGCGATTTCTTTGGCGAAATGCGGAAACCAAAAAAGTCGAGGTGTACGTTCTTCAAGTAATATCTTTCGGTGCGACGTCTTCACCATTCTGCGCACAATACATCAAAAATAGTAACCCAGAAGAATTCAGTCTCCAACGTTTTGGTAAACCTAAAAATTTTACTACAAGCAATCTGGAGATCTGGTGTGGCCTGGGATGAGCAGATAGATGTTGAGCATTTTGTAACATGTAGTAATTGGTTGCGTCTCTTGCCTGAAATAAATAATATTGAAATTCCACGTACCTATTTAACAGTGCTCAACCTTGCAAACGCTGATAGTGTCGAGCTCCATATGTTTTGTGATGCGAGCGAGGATAATTGGCCGCAGCGGCATATATCCGAGTTTCAATGGGAGAAGGATTCGAGTGCCGTCTTATTGCTGCAAAAACCAAAGTAACCCCTCTGCGGCACATTTCAATTCCACGAATGGAACTCGCAGTTCTTGAAGGCAGATAAGCATCTACAATAATTGAAAGCCACTCCATCAGATTTACACGGAGAGTCTATTGGACCGATTCCAAAACGGTAATCTATTGGATTAGATCACCTAGCCATAAGTTTCAGCAATTCGTCTCGCTAAGAATTAGCGAAATCCTCGAGAACACCGACACAATATTATGGAAGCAGGTGCCCTCAAAACTAAATGTGGCAGATGAAGCTACGAAGATTCGGATGAACTTCGACTTTTCATCGAAAAATCAGTGGTACAAAGGTCCAGACTTCCTGTCGTCGAAAGAGCAGTGCTAGCCTAGATGTGAACCCGAGTCCGACGGTACAAACGACGAAATCGTTGAGCAATTTCATCATGCAACAATTAATGAACCCTGTATGATTAATTTTCGCAACTTTTCGAGGAGGAATAAATTACTAAATACGTTGGCTAGAGTTTACCTTTTCATTGAGCTGTGTAGGCAGAAGCATACAGATCTTCAGTACCAACATTTCTTCGATAAAGCTGAGCGTTAAAGTAGCCACATCTCCACAAATTTTACGACGACATTTCAGACATAGTGACAACACTTAATACGAAACTAAGATAAACTGAACAAGATTTAGCCATTAGAGAAAGAATGACGATAAGAAACATTAAAGAAGGCTTAGATACGTTCACAAAAGGACTCAGAGATCCAATAAGAACGATATTACTCAGCAGGAACCCAGACACAGTAGAGGAAGCATATGAAATTGCATTAGGACTGCTAGACACTATGTCAGGAGGTAGACAAGAAACATCGGAAATGAATTACTCCAATTTTATTAGAAATAATCAAAGACAGAATTATAATAATCAAAACAACTTCAATAATAACAGATATAATAATCAAAATAACTTCAATAATAACAGAAATAATAATCGAAATAACTTCAATAATAATAGGGTTAACGATCAAAATAATTTTAGTAACAATAATCGAAACTACTTCAATAATAATAGATATAATAATCAAAGCAACTTTAGAAATAATAGTTTAAATAATCAAACACAACAGCACAGATATAATCAGAATCATATCGCTAGAAATGATAGACCAGTTCCAATGGATGTAGATCCAGCAACATCTTCAGTTCAAAGAAATAACCAGAATAGGAGTTTTAATAACAGACCGGCAGTAGCTTGTGAGGAATTAATTCCACAAGAAAATTTTCAAATGAAAGCCTCGGAATAAAAACATTATCTTACATTCAAGTTAATACCCCACTTAAAATATTAAAATTATTAATAGATACGGGAGCTTCAAACTCATTATTAAATCCCGAGCTAATAAAGCAAGAACATATAAAGAGACAGAAGTGAACGAAATAGTACATACTACACTATTCAAAGAATTTGGGAAAGATTCCCCACCTGTAACCTACTTATTGTATAACTTCCATTCATATTTTGATGGGATCATTGGAAATGATATCCTTAAGAAATTTAAAATGCGAATTGATTACAATACAAATGTATTAATCAGGAAAAATAAAATCACAAAAGTTTACTTCAAACCTTTATTAAGTGCTTAGGAATACCAAATAAACCCTAAACAAGTTTTACTAATAGATGCACCAGTAGACATAGAGAGTGGAGATATATTTTTAGAGGAGAAAGATATGGAGAATATTAAAATAATAGGAGGAGTGCATTCAGCAACGAATTAGACAGCAAAAATATTATTAGAAAATAAAATGGATAAGCATTATAAAGTTAGAATTGAACAACCCATTAAGGTCGAAGAAATAGAAGTACGAGATGAGGAGATTTTTTATACAGAATATGAACAGATTAGTAAAGATGTTAGTGAGAATATCATGAATTTAGTTCAGACAGAACATTTAAATATTGAGGAGAAAAGACACCTCGAGACAATATTGAAAAAGTACTCAAACTTGTTCCCACAGAAAGGACAAAACTTAAGTTTTACTAGTCAGGTAAAACACGAAACAAAAACCACAGATGAAAAACCGGTTTATTGCAAAAACTATCGATACCCATACGTCCACAAGCAGGAAATCCAAAGGCAAATATCAGAGATGTTAGAACAACAAATTATCAGGCCTAGTAACTCACCTTGGTCATCCCCCGTGTGGATTGTTCCAAAAAAGGCCGATGCTTCAGGTGAAAAGAAATGGAGGATAGTTATAGATTATAGGAAAGTTAACGAGAAAACTATCGATGATCGATATCCAATTCAGAATATAACTGACATATTCGACAAGTTAGGCAAATCCATGTATTACTCAGTGATTGATCTAGCTTCAGGATTTCATCAAATAGAAGTTGATGAAAGAGACGTGGGAAAAACAGCATTTTGTGTAGAGAACGGGCATTATGAGTTTCTTCGAATGCCATTTGGCTTAAAAAATGCGCCCTCTACGTTCCAACGAGTTATGGACAATGTGCTAAGACATTTGATCGGAAAAATATGCTTCGTATATATGGATGACATAATTGTCTTCTCAACTTCACTAATAGAGCATATACAAAACCTTACAAAAGTATTTGAGGCGCTACGAAAAGCCAATTTAAAAATTCAATTAAACAAGTGCGAATTCTTAAAAAAGGAAGTAGCATTTTTAGGGCATATAGTATCCGTGGATGGAATAAAGCCAAATCCAGAAAAAATAGAAGCTATAAAAAAATATCCTATACCCAGAACTCCAAAGGAGATTAAACAGTTTTAAGGGCTGTTAGGTTATTACAGAAAGTTCATTAGAGACTTTGCAAGAGTAACAAAGCCATTTACTCAAAAGTTAAAGAAGGGAGAAAAGATTGATATTCATGAAGAAAAATATAGAAAATGTTTTGAAGACTGCAAGGATATGTTAATCAATGAACCGATATTAGCGTATCCTGATTTTAAGAAGCCATTTATTTTGAGTACGGATACATCCAACGTAGCGATTGGTGCCGTGCTTTCACAAATCCAAGATGGGAAAGAACATCGTATTTGCTATGCCAGTAGAACCCTCAATGAACATGAGAGGAACTACTCTACAATAGAAAACGAATTGCTTTCAATCATTTGGTCAACAAAGTACTTAAGGCCTTATTTATACGGAAATAAATTCAAAATACAAACAGATCATAGACCACTCATTTGGTTGAAAAACTTAAATGAACCTAAAAGTAAACTAGTAAGATAGAAATTACGTTTAGAAGAATATGATTATGATATAGAATACAAACCAGGAAGGAAAAACAGCAATGCGGATGCATTAAGTAGAATAACATATGATAACCAAGTTGAAATAAATAATGATGAAGTAGCAAACAATCTAGCAACAATACACAGTGGACAAGAAGACGACGAAGATTTTATACCGATATCCGAATCACCATTAAATGTGTTTAAGAATCAAATTATTATTGAGAAATTACCTAGTGGAGCAAATCAAATAAGAAATAAGACAATTTTTGATAAAACAAGGAAGACTATAAAATGTAAAGATTTTACTGACGATACTGTAATTCAAATAATGAAGAATCACTTTAATTCAAAGGGAACAAACGCTATTTACGTTAGAGACTTAGATCTTTATCTTAAAATACAGAATGTGTACAAAGAACACTTTGCTAGAAATAAACAATTTAGAATCCTTAAGTGTAATACTATTTTAGAAGATGTAGAAACAGAAGACAGGCAGGACGAAATAATAATCAACTACCATAAAGAGAATAACCATCGAGGTATTAATTAATCTTTTGATCACATAAGGAGAGAATATTATTTTCCAAAAATGAAAGAAAGGATAACCAAATACATTAACAACTGCAACATATGTCAAATAGAGAAATACGATAGGAATCCAGTAAAACAGAAGTTTGAACTTACTGAGACACCTGAAAACCCTTTAAAAATAGTTCACATAGATATATTTTTCCCAGAAAAAGGAAAACCAATATTAACAATAGTTGATAAATATAGTAGATATGGTTATGCAGATGAGTTAGAATCTAGAAACTCTATTCATCTCAAAGAAGGAATTTTAAAATACATAGGAACTTTCGGAAAACCAAAACTAATAGTTATAGATCAAGAAAGAGCAGCAACATCTATTAACTTCAGAGAATTTCTAAGGGAAGAAAATATAAAGATACACTTTACAACTGTGAGCAATTCAAACTCAAATTCACCAGTAGAACGTTTCCATTCTACACTATTAGAACATCTAAGAATACTAAAAAATCACAATAATATTACTACTAATGAAGCCCTACAAAAGGCACTTTTTGCGTATAATAACTCAATTAATTCAACAACTAAACAGACACCCTTTGAGTTGTTCTTTAAATGAATTCCCGAGACTTTGGAAAGGAAATCCTTTTTGAAGTCGATCAATACAAAAACAGATACGATAGAAAAACGAAACGATAATAGAGGCAAACCAATAGAATATAAAGAAGGAGATACATTTTATTATAAAGAAAGGAAGATAAATAAGTTAAAACCTAGATTAAAGAAATTAAAAGCAAAGAAAAATAATAAAGTAACACTTATAGCTACTAATAAGGTACAATACCATAAATCTAAAATAAAGAAATCACGTAAATTTCAGGTCAACGACAACACGAATTAGTATACTACTGACATTGACGACAATACTGAACTCTATACTAGGACAAAGACTGGAGGTACAAAACTTAAATGAAGGACAAGGATTTATAGTCAAGAGACCAGGAACTTCAAATTATAACTAATTATAGAAAGATTTTACATACAGTTGATGTAAATGCATGGGAAGAAAATTTAGAACTAATAAGAGGAAATATACTCAATCTTAGCTTTGGTGACCACTATCCAACTATGATACATAACTTTAATTTATTAAAACAAGAGATTAATAGTTTCATACCACACACTAGGAAAAGAAGAGGATTATTTAATATTTTCGGAACAGGATTAAAAATGTTAGCAGGAAAAATGGATGCAGATGATGAGGCAGAGATAAGAGAGAAATTAGAAACAAATGAAAAGAATAATAAAAATGTTTTAGATAGTCTCAACGAACAAATTAAAATTAATGAAGAATTTAATACAGCTATGAAAAACGGGACAGACCATATCAACAAACAACAGAACCAAATAAATAATCAATTATCAAACATTTTTGAAATAGTTAATAGTGAATTGATAGAAATAGAACATATGCAACATGTTTTCCAGATTCAATATGACATTCAACTCTTGAGAGAGCAAGTGAGAAAGATAAAGGAGAACCTTATGTTGTGTAGACTAGGAGTACTAGGGAGAGATCTTTTATCTATCGAAGAAGTAAAGAAGTACAATATAACTCTAAAGGATTTGATGTACCTACATTAAAAGCTCTGCTATTAGGTGGATTTCGAAGAAATACTACCTATTGCAGAGGTCCTCATGACGCAACTTTCAAAAAATTTGAATGCAACTTTTCAAGACCTCTATAGTAAACACCAAAACCATGGTCCATTCAAATGTTTATATATATATATATATATATATATATATATATATATATATATGCAATATAACGAAATCTTGTCACCACGATAGGGGCCGCAGTTCTTAACCGAATTGAACGAAACTTGGTACACATGTTGATATGGTGAATAGCACGGACGAGTTCGTAGATGGGCGAGATCGGTTGAGAGGGGGGCGTGTCACGCCCATTTATGCAATACAACGAAATCTTGTCCGCACGATAGCGGCCGCAATTCTTAACCGAATTGAATGAAACTTTGTACACATGATGATACGGTGAATGGCACGGACTAGTTCGTAGATGGGCCCGATCGGTTGAGAGGGGGGCGTGTCACGCCCATTAATACAATACAACGAAATCTTGTCCGCACGACAGGAGCCGCAGTTCTTAACCGAATTGACTGATACTTTGCACACATGTTGATATAGTGAATAGCTCGGCTGAGTTCGTAGATGGGCGTAATCGGTTGGGAGGGGGGCGTGTCACACCCCTTTACATTTTTCAAATTCCGCATTAATAATTGTTGCATTTTCATTTTTAATAGTATAGAAGTGGTAATAGTAAAATAATATTTTTGGAAAAAATTCCCGCCATTTTGAATCCGCCATCTTAAAATTCTTTAAAATTGCTCCGATTTCGTTGAAATTGAAAATGTATACTCGTTTATTGGTACTTGTTATAATTTCGCCATTTTGGATTACTTTAATATTACTTCAAAGTTGCATACAAAGGAAATCCACCTATCTCTTGCGCCTGGTGCCGGAAGGTCTTTTTTTTCATAATAACCAGGTTGTTTTTGTGGTTATGATACCTAACTATTCTGATGAAATCTTTGACAAAATTATAATCGAACCAATGCCTAACAAGAATAATTTAGAAATAGATACTACATATAGAGAATTAATATTAAGTAACTATACATTATACGAATACATGGAAGAAATAATAATAATTCACAAAAATCTTAAAATTGTAAAAGATAATTGTATCGAAAGAATTTTAAAAGAAAACCCAAAATGTAACTTCAGGGAAAATAAAGAAATCGAAATAAAACAGTTAACCAATAATATTGTAATAACAAAGAATGTACTTAAAGCAAAATTAATCCATAATTGTAATATGTATGAAATACAATTATATGGAAACAATTTAATAACTTTCGATAATTGTAAAATGATTATTAATGATGTAAACTATGAACTGGGTAGAAAAAAAATATTTTGTAATACCAAATTTTAACGACATTCAAGTCGCAAACATATCCCTTAACATTTCATTATCTGAGTTACATTTTAAAACCATAGAAAACAGAAAATTTCTTGAGGAAATCAAAGCGAGACATATCAATAACGGAATCACATTTACAATCATATTAATTTTCGCAGTGGTTGTGGTACTCATGTTTCTCTTAGTGACAACTAATAAAAAGAAAAATATTCACAATACAAAAGTACAAATTCAGTTAAAACCTCTGGATTCTTCGGAGCAGAATCTTAAGGCGGGGGGAGTTACGGCATACACCCGCAACGTCTTGGATGGTTACAGCACAAGACCACCCAATGAGCGTTATCTCAAATCACAATTGTCCACCCACAACTAAACGTTGCTTACGGATGCCACTGTTTACACAGTTGCACTCGATATTGAATATCTAACTTGCGATGCACTTGCGTGTTCCGCACAAAAAGCTCTTTCGAAGAACAGGTTCAACTCCATTGTAGGCCACAACCACTTCGACGGCTGTGCTTTACAATACTTCACCCCTCAAATTGATAAAAGTTTATACTTTTCTAATGTAAAATGACCTCCCAAACACGAAAATAATATTCATTTTGTGAGAAAACTATTATTAACAAAGTTGTTAACAATTAAATTTTCCGGAGAGTCCTCTGAATTCTATTCATTTTCGAGGTATATTTACAGTTAAATTGGTGTTTTGTTTAATTTCCACTTTGCAACATCATATTTATTGTTAACAATTGAGAAATTATTTCCGGAAACTTTGATTGTTTATAACTTTGTTAATAATAGTTTCCGCACCAAATGAGTATTAAGTTCGTGTTTAGGAGGTCATTTTACATTATCATATCGGTTTGAGGGGTGAACTTTGTAAAGCGGCCCGCCAAAGCTCAATTCACTTTTCGTCTTAAGTGTATGCATATCAGCACAGACTCCTACCTACGTAATTGTTTCTTTCATTGCATAGATCTTAATTTCGCTAATTTTCGCTTACCATTGTTCTCACCGTGCCGTCGTCGCGGGAGAAGGTGCTTCATCAATCATATGCACTGAAAGAAAGCTTTCGCTCGGATTTCTTCGTGGATGTACATACATAAAAACTATCCGGACTGCATCGTTGGACTTAAAACAATTAATTAGCTTTCGCAATTATCAATCATAGATTCGTTTTCGCTCCAATTCTGGTTGCCGTTTGCAGATTTTTAATTATTTTCCGACCTCATTTCGCCGCAATTACAACCAAATAATAGTTTCAATTTGACATTGGGAGTTCATTGCTATAGCTAGTCGTCAAGCTCAAAATGCCAGAAGAATTAAACCCGAGCACTTCGGCTTCATCAACATCCGCTTCAAGTTCACTCGAGGAATTGAAGCAGCAGCGTGCATCAACTAAGGGAAGCTTAATAAGGCTGATCCCACGAAGGTACAAACATCAGCCAAACATAACGAGGAAATCTTGCTGCTTTGGTTCGAAAGAAGATTCACTTGATCGGTACGTTGAAAAATTCTGGGAAATAGAGGAAGTTGTAGGTCATAGCTCGAAGTGGACAGAGGAGCAAAAGGACTGCGAAAAACATTTTGAGGAGAACATTGAGATTCTCCCTAGTGGTCGGCTTATGGTTAAACTCCCCTTTAACAATGATCCAAAGGACTTAGGAACAGCATACGATATTGCGTTCAGGCGATTCCTTGCTCTCGAATGCCGACTGTCTAAGAATCGTTTGTTGAAGGGTCAATACGCAATTTTTCTTGAAGAATATCAGCAACGTGGGCACATGACGCGAGTAAACGATCCCAAGTTAGTGGAACCACACTACTATCTTCCGCATCAGTGCGTACTTAGGCCGGAGAGTGCATCCACCGAACTCCGGGTGGTTTTCGATGCATCGTGTCGCACTTCGTCCCACGTCTCGCTCAATGAAATCCTTATGGTCGGACCGACAATACAGGATGATCTCCTTACACTATTGCTCCGTTTCTCTTGTTTAAATATGCACTAACCGCGGACATCGTCAAAATGTACCGACAGATTTTAGTGCACCCATCTCATAGGAGATTTCAGCTCATTCTGTGGGGGAAGAATGAGCATTCACCTGTAGAAACACACGAACTCAACACCGTGACCCACGGTACGTCATCTGCACCATTTTTGGCCAATCGATGCCTTACATACCTAGCAGATAAAAACAAGGATTGTTACAAGTTAGGTTCTCATGTGCTTCGGTCACAATTTTATGTTGATGACATGCTGACCGTGGCGGATGATCTGGATACGTTGGTACAACTGCAAAAGGAGGTTGTTACAATTTTGAAGTCTGCAGGATAAGAGTTTTCCAAATAGAATAGCAATAGCCCCGAAATCGTTGATATATTTCGATCTCAGAATAAGGAAATCAAGCTAACCGAATCCAATCTTAGCAGTACTCTTGGTATTGTCTGGAATCCTCTCTTGGATACGTTTCTTTTCTCATTCAAACCCAATCGAACCTTTTCAAAGTTCACAAAGCGAAGCATTCTTTCGATTTCGTCATCACTTTTCGACCCAATGGGCTTAGTAAGTCCCATCATCATCAAGGCAAAGATAATTTTGCAAAAGCACTGAATTGAGAAACTGGACTGGGATGCATCAATTTCCCAGAGCATTGATACCGAGTGGCAGCAATTCATGCTGGATTTGCAATCGTTGCAGAACCATACGGTGCCCAGATTTGTGTGGACTCCAGACACCAAAATCTTTCAAGTCCATGGCTTTGCAGACGCATCCATGAGCGCATATGGCTGCTGCATCTACCTAAGATCCATAGATGCATTCGGATCGGTTAAGGTATCACTGTTCGTTGCCAAGTCTAGGGTGGCGCCTGCGAAGAAAAAACAGATTCCTCGCCTGGAACCCGGCAGACATAGTCTCAGGAGGTTGTAGCGTAAAGGAGCTTAAAACTTCAATATGATTTGGAGGGCCAAGCTTTTTATTGTCGAATCACAGCTTTCCACGGAGGAAGCTGCTTTGGAAAAGAAGAAAACAGTTCTTACTTGTCGAAAATTGGACAATGAGAGCTACTCGAAGTAATCGAAAAATACAGTTCGTACACAAAACTTGTTCGTGTCTTTGCGTATATCCTTAGGGTTCAAATTGAAGGCCGAATCAAGTCCCACAACGAGGGCTTTTGGTAGTTTCAGTAGTTCTGACAACGCTCTTCTTTGAATTGTCTACTTGGTCCAACAAAACGCGTTTTCAGACGAAATAAAGTCCCTTCAAACAAAAAGCAGACAGGGCCAATCAAATGGTTAAATCCGTTCGTTCAGGAGGAAAGCGGGCTTCCTCTTTTGAAAGTAGGAGGACGCTTGAAGCATGCCAATATACCGGAGGAATGCAAACACCCGTTGCTGCTCCCAAAAAACGGCACTTTCACTCTCACATTGATTAGACATATGCACCTGAAAAACTTTCATGCTGGCCCAAAGGCACTTGTAGCGTTAGTAAGGAATCGTTTTTGGATAATCAACGTACGGGAAATGGCTCGTCAGACAGTCCGGAAATGCATTCACTGCGTCAAATATCGACCGAAGCTATTGGAACAAGTCATAGGAGATTTGCCACTGGAGAGAGTAACCCCTTCACGTCCCTTCCTTTGTTGTGGAGTCGATTTCTGCGGTCCTATCTATACTTACTATAGGATTAGGGGCAAGGTTCCTTACAAAACGTACGTGGCGGTTTTCGTTTGTTTCTCGCAAAGGCAGTTCATTTGGAGGCCGTATCTGATTTGTCTTCCGACGCTTTTATCGCAGCACTGAAGCGAATGATAGGTCGAAGAGGTCTCCCTCGAGATATTCATTGCGACAATGCAACAAATTTTGTAGGAGCACAGTCTTAACTCGTCGAACTGCGCAATTTGTTGTTGAAAAGTTCTTCTCAAAAAAGCATTATTGACTTTTGTACTAATTCTAGCATAAATTTTCATTTTATACCCCCCAGTGCACTTCATTTTGGTGAAACTTGGGAGGCTGCCGTGAAGGTAGCGAAGGGTCATCTTTACCGGAGCCTGAGCGGTGCCAAGCTGACGTTCGAGGAGCTGTCCACAGCCCTGGCGGAAATCGAGGGGATAATGAACTCGCGACCAATTACCCCGATGACAACCGACCCTAGCGATCTCCAAGCCATTACACCGGCACGTCTACTCATTGGGTCATCACTTAAGGGCATTCCTGAGCCGGCAGAGGACGTGCCAGACATCAGTTTCATTCAGCGGTGGCGGCGAATAAACGCCGTCAAAACTCACTTCTTGCAAAGGTGGTCGACGGAATATGTCCATGAGTTGCAAGGTCGTGCTGAATGGACGTCCCCGAGCCCAAACATCAACATCGGCAGCCATCATACACGAAGACAACGTTCCACCCCAGAAGTGGATCATGGGAAGAATCATCAACGTCGTCCATGGTCCAGTTGGTAGAGTCAGAGTTGCTGACGCAAAAAGCGCAAGAGGAGAGTTTAGACGTCCCATCCGTAAACTGGCAGTTCTTCCGTCTTCAAAAGAGTCCTTTCAAAGGAGGCGGAATGTTGGAGCCGAATCATCATCATCATCTTATTTTTAAATCCCAGATTCAAATCTGGCGTCTGAGTTAGACCAGTCGCCATCTTTTTTGTATTTTGTGATTCACCACGATGTTACGTTAAGGGAAATTTTATCACATCAGAATTGTATAAATACTCCCGAATAATAAAAGCTTAATGTATTGTTTAGTTGAAAACCCTTTGAGGAACTTCCCATCTTTCTTTTCGTCATTTTGCTCTGGGTCATTTTTCGCTAAGTTGCCTCCCTAGAGTTGTTCTCGCAACCACCAAAGAATCGCATCCGTTTGGCAATCGGTCAACGCAGCAACCAGGATCTATCTATCCATCAAGGGCAAAAAGAGGTCCCTAGGTTGACGGTCGAAGAACCCTCGACTGTACACTGCCAAAGGAGCACTATATTACGAATCTAATTCTCGATCATTACCATCGAAATTTCAAACATCAATACAACGAAACCATCGTAAACGAAGTTCGTCAGCGGTTTTACGTTCCAACTTTGCGTGTGATGGTTAAAAAGGTACAACGGTGCTGTCAAGAGTATCGGAACAAGAAAACTGAACCTGTGATTCCAAGGATGGCTGAGCTGCCACCTGCTAGGCTAAAGTCGTTTACAAAGCCTTTTTCATATGTCGGCATAGACTTTTTCGGACCGATGTCTATAACGATGGGTCGTCGTGTGGAAAAAAGATGGGGTGTGCTTTTCACCTGCTTGACGGTTCGAGCGGTTCATGTGGAGGTGGCGCATTCTCTCTCTACCAGCTCGTGTATCCAGGCGTTGAAAAGATTTGCCGCCAGAAGAGGATTGCCAATACAAATCTATACGGACAACGGTACAAATTTTCGAGGGGCAAGCCGAGAATTGACGGTAAGAAACTAGTTGAAGGCATAGGTGAGGGAAGGGTCAAGTGGTCATTCATTCCTCCAGCGCCACCACACATGGGCGGTTGCTGGGAGCGTTTGGTACGCTCGGTGAAGCAAACGCTGGCACAAATTAGTTTCACTAGAAATCCAAGTGATGAATTATTGCTAACGATGATGGCCGAAGTTGAGAACATCGTCAACTCTCGTCCATTGACATATGTTCCCATTAGTGCCGTTGATGATGAAGCTCTAACTCCCAACCATTTTTGCTGGGCTCCTCAAGCAAGTCAAAGCCATTGGGAGAATTAAATGACGAGGGCGTAATCCTAAGGCAAAACTGGGCAGTTCAGTAATTCTTTCTAGCGGAAGTGGATCCGTAAATATTTGCCGAACCTCACCAGAAGAACAAAATGATTCCAGCCTGCGAAGCCAATATCTGTTCGTAATCGTGGATGAGAAGAATGGCAAAAATGTCTGGCCCAAGGGTCGCGTACTAGAGGTCAACGTTGGTCGAGATGGCAAAATAAGAAGTGCCCTGGTTCAGACACAATCTGGAGTCTATGTTCGACCCGTTTCCAAGTTAGCAGTTTTGGATGTAGCCGGTTCCAATGATTTGGGTAAGCAGGATCAGCATTCCCACTTACCGGGGGGGAGTGTTGAGGAACCTGGCAGCATCGGCATAAACTATTAACAGATGGCGCGAAACATCGTCGGTTAGCTAGGAAGCCACAGAGCATTTTACATTTCTTTCCTTTTGCATTTCGACAGTCAAGCTGTTAACATTGTTAATTAAATTCAAAAGTTAGTAAGGTCTCATACTAAATGTAAACTTTATTATTTGTAAATCGAAAAATTGTTACTTATTTGAATTATTCCATTTAGGAAATTTAAGCTAAGCAAAATTACGTGTAACGTTGATGTCAGTAGTTATTATAGGGCTGTTACAGGACAGGTGCAGGTGCTGGTTAGCTTATCAGTGGTTTTAGATTGGCTTGGTTGTTGTTGTAAACAAAAAATAGCAGCGTGTTATCAGTTATTGTGGTTGAGTCAGTGAATTTTTGTGTGGTTGGTTAGTGTATTACGCTAGGCAGAGGGCAGTTGAGTTAAATTTGTATTGGGAATACGAGCACTGATAAAAAATTTGGGTGAGAGTAGATTTGGTTCCGCTGTGTGTATGTTGTGAAGCTGGTTGGACTAAGATAAGCTTCGGCGACGGCGATTTGTTAGAAAAAATTGTTTTGCGTACTGAATTTGTTTTGTGGGGAGTCAAGGTTAAAAAATTCTTCGGAATACTGAATTTGTTTTGCGGGGAGTTAAGGTTATGTTGATTCGGTGTGAATGAGTCAAGGCCATTTGTGATTTGGGGGTTAGGTCAGGCTTCTGAGAATGAAAGGTCAAAACCCAAAATCCTAGAGATGCAGAAGAAAGTCAAGTTGAAGGAGAGTAAGTCGCTTCTATTATCCTAACATCATAATGGAACAAAACAGGAATATAAAAGGAGATACTTGAATGAAGTGTGTAGCATATAATGATCAATGTTTTACGAGAGCAGAGATAAAGAAGTTGAGTTTGAAGCAAGTGCAGTGCAGTTGCATGTGTTGTTAGCCACTGAATTAGTCATTTTTTGGTGTGTGTGAGACTTTAAAAGCGTAAGAAGATTACGCCTATAAATACGAAAGCAAATACTTATTTATTTTAGTTTTCCAGAAACATTCAGGAAAAACAAAAATGAAAGTTATCTATGCATATCATTTTGCTAATTAAAGTTGCAGTTACTTTCGCTGCACCGACGACGCCAAGGGTTCATTTGAACGGCAATAGCACAAAAAATTCTGAATTTGAGATTGTTTTACCAAATTCTGATCGTTTGCAAATCGATTTATCGTTTGTTCTTTTAAAACATCAGAATTATTCAGATTTAAATAAAGCAACTAGCACTACTTCCTCGAGTACAGTCATCACCACAACCACTACTTTGTCACCTAAAACTAATCGTGATGTTATTGACGACGACGTTAACACTTTTGAATATGTGAATGTAGAAGAGGCTATTGAGGCTTTCAGGCAAGATCTTATACGAAAGGAAATGAATATTGCTGGTTATATTGAGAGTCAACACAACTTTTACAGACATTTCAAGTTGTAGTTTGATGGAAACAAGGAATTAAAAATTCGATGTTCTTACGACGTCGTGATGGCATCATCAGACAATTTTCTCACATTCCACATTCTTACCTGTTCTCATATCATATATTGTATTTCACATTCCTTTCCCAGCTAGACAGCACAATAACAAAAGTGTCATCTTGCTGGCTGAACATCTTGTAAATATGTATCATAATATGCAATGTTAGCATAATTTTAGTATTTAAAGCATTAGAAATAAAGAAACGGCTCTCTTTCTCATTGAGCCTTCAACAACAATACTCGTTTTCGTTGCAAGACTTCCCCCCACCAGAGGTAAGGGGTCTTTACTGAATTGAGAATTTGTGAGTTGAACATTGGTCCTTCGAAGCCTTCAAAATCAAAAAAAAGGAAACAGTCGACTAATAACAAAGCGTTACCAGGGTAACTAACACTGGTAAAGAATAAGCGTTACCAAGGCTTCAGACATTGGTAAAAGTGTACAAGCAAAAATCAAGTGAAGTGAAAAGTGATTAGTGCAGTGAAGACGACAGACGAAACAGACGTAATCATCATCGTCATAAGGCAGAAAGCTCTAGCAGAGGAGCTGGAAAATGCAGTTAGGAATTTTAAAAAGGATGCTTCATCCAGAAAAACGCAGAAGTACAAGGAAGAACGTCTCCAGCGTGCCAAAGACATATGGGATGAATTTCGTGAAAATCACGAAAAAATAAAATCAGTCGTCAAAGCAGAGACGCCATACATACAAGCAAATACGTTCCTGAAAGTCAAGGAGATATATGAAACTTTTAAACTGCTGCTAGACAGCATTGTTACTTCGGAAAAAGAAACGAGTCAGCCAAGTACATCAAGGACATCCGAAAATCCTGAAGAGAACAGTCTCCAGCCGCAAAGACAACTACACAAAAGAGGTTTGCGACTACCAGCATAAAATATTGCTGGACCAGTTGCGGAATCTGACGGAAGAATTCTGAAGAATTCATGACTCAAGCGTCGGAAAGGGACCTATGTACTCCCTATGTGACAAAAAGGGTGGTCATGGTGTAGTGGTTGCATCATCGCTTGTCACGCTGAAGGTTAAAGGTTCGAATCCCGATGTCACAGAAAAAAAGTCGGTCAATTGCGAAAAAAAAAAAAAAAAAAATAAAAAAGCTGACGTCAGCTCTACTGTATAGGCATAACACTGGCAGTAGGGTAGGCAATGGCTTGAAAGTGTTGATCGTACTAATGACATTGGGATATTCGAAAGAAATACTGCGAATTATAAGCAATGGCAATAATTCTCCCCAGTCATTCTGGAAAAAATACCCTCGGAGCAAAAAGACTGAAACCTAATACCACCTGAGTTTCAGAAATCACTACACCAACACTAGCGCTGTGTTAATAGCATCATAAGGGTATTCATAACCACTTTAGCGCTAGTGAATTATAAAAAAAAAAAAAAAAGCATTAGAGGTATTGGGGGTCTCTCGACAAAAACCATATAGAGATGAAAGTAAAACGTCTATGCGAAACTACCATCTAGCAGCAAAGTCTTGTTGCATGTTTTGCAAGGGTGATCATAACATCTACTCATGCAGCAAATTCATGAACTGGACTCCAAAGGAAAGATGTGAGCAAGTCAAACAGGCCAACCCTGCACAAACTGTCTGAGACATGACAAAAAGGTCCCTTGCTCCAGTCTACGAACATGCAAGCAATGTAATAAAAAACACCATACATTGCTGCATCAGGAGAATTACCCCGGAAGACGACAGATCGATCAACCTTACTCGGTCCCAACTCAATCGCAGCAAGTTAAATCTCACTATGGTCATCAGAGCCAAAGTGCACTACTCGCCACAGCAATCGTTATCGGAACCAACATTGCCGGACGTGGCAGAGAATTGAGGGCACTCATAGATCCAGGATCCCAAGCGACCCTTATTACCGAAGAAGCAGTCCAGTCCTTACGTTTGCCGAAACAGAAGATCTACACAGAAATAAGTGGGTTAGGAGCAACTGATGCTGGAATAGCCCGCAGTAAGGTGGAAGTCACAATCGAACCAAGATTCAAATCAGAGTTCAAACTGTTGGTCTCAGCGCTTGTGTTGCCAAACCTTACTAAACTCATGCCCGATAAAAACAACATCAATGAAATTCCTATTCAGCTCAGGAATCTTGAATTGGCCGATCCAACATTTTTTGTTCCTGGACGTATTGATATGATAATCGGAGCTGACATATATGGTGACATCATGCTAGACGGAATAAAGAAAGGCCCGAGATGCTCCACTTTAGCGCAAAGGTCTAAGTAAGGTTGGCTAATCACAGGCCGAACTCCAGCAAAACCCAGTAATGACAACAGAATTACCGGAATGGTAGTGCAAACATCCCTTGAGAAGCAAATCGAACGATTTTGGGAATTGGAAGAAGTCGCTGATCAAAATCATCAAACGCCAGATGATCAGAAATGTGAAGCGATGTATGAAAAAACGCATTACCGGGATCCAGATGGCAGGTACGTGGTTTGCATACCGTTCAATCCGGAGTTAACGCAGACGCACAAATTGGGAGAATCAAGAAACAAAGCGATCGCCAGGCTGCGTCAACTCGAAAATAAATTCAGCACCAATGAAGAACTGAAGAAGGAGTATACCACCTTTATGAAGCAATTCATCGATCTTGGACACATGGTTGAAGTACGTCCAAGTAGTAAACCTCAACACCAAATATACTACATGCCACATCATGCTGTCCATAAACCTGATAGTACAACTACAAAATTACGTGTTGTATTTGACGGATCTGCGAAGACATCGACCGGCGTGAGTTTGAACAAGCTGATGCCTGTGGGGCCCAGAATTCAAGAAGATTTAACAACAATTATAATACGTTGGCGACGACATAAATACGTCTTTACGGCAGATATCGAAAAGATGTATCGCCAAATCAGAATGAGTGACGATCATCAAGACTACCAACGCATAGTATGGCGGGACGCTGTAAGCGGACAAATAAAGGATTACAAAATAACCACAGTCACATATGGCACAGCCTCGGCACCGTACCTAGCTATTAAAACACTTAAACAACTGGCCCTTGATGAGCAAGAACGATATCCCATTGCATCCGAGATAGTATCAGAAGATTTCTACGTCGATGATATGATGTCTTGTCGAGGAACAATAAATGACTGCAGAGAAGCACAAGCACAATTAACAGCTATGCTAAGGGAAGCTGGTTTCAACCTTCGAAAATGGTCCAGCAACAACATTAAACTGCTTACTGACATACCGCCAGAGGCACAACATCAGTGTGATATTAAGATCGACAAAGAAGAAACAATCAAAACATTAGGAATCCACTGGAATCCAACAGCTGATACCTTTCGATTCAAGGTTACCAACATCGACCAGAAGTGTGAGCAGATAGCAACTAAACGCATAACACTCTCCGAAATTGCAAAGTTGTATGATCCTTTGGGTTGGTTGGCACCCATTACTATCTGCGCCAAACTATTAATGCAGCAATTATGGAAGTCTAGCCTTGACTGGGATGAACCACTAACAGCAGAATTACAACAAACCTGTTGCAACTTCAAAAACAGCCTTGCAGCAGTAGAAGACTTAAGGATTCCTAGATGGATAGGAACCAACAAGTCGCAAAACCTAGAGCTACACGGGTTTTGTGACGCATCAGAAGCAGCGTATGCAGCAGCCGTATATTCAAGAATACGATTGCAGGACGGGACTTACAGAATCATGTTACTGATAGCCAAAACAAAGGTCGCCCCCATCAAAAGGAAAATTACCCTTCCTAAGTTATAGCTTTGTGGAGCTCATTTGCTGTCGAAATTACTCATGGAACTAAAACGGATATTAGAGCCTCAGGTGGATGGCATATTCGCATGGACTGATTGTACAATAGTCTTAGCTTGGATAAGAGGATGCCCGTCCAAATGGAAAACGTTTGTGGCAAATAGAGTCTCCCAAATACAAGAGGTTACTCACCCGAGTTGTTGTGGACATGTATGCTCCACCGACAACCCAGCTGATTGCGCATCTAGGGGAATAACCCCAGATCTACTAAAGGACCATTCCTTATGGTGGAATGGACCGCATTGGCTTACACTAGATTCACCGTACTGGCCGCACGAAGAGCTGCTTGAAACTCAGATGATAGAGACAAAAGTAGTGCTAACAATAACGGCTCCCGAAAAATACAACATAGCTGAAAGGTTCTCTTGCTATAAGAGATTGCTTAAGATAGTTAGTTACTGCAAGAGATTTACATTTAACTGCAGAGCACGAGGAGAAGAGAAGCAACTTGGAGAGCTGACAGTAAAGGAAATCAATGAAGCCAGAAACGCTCTCATTCGCTCCGTTCAAAAAAGAGCATTCTCTGAAGAAATTGATCGTCTGCACAAGAGACTTAATATCGGAACCAAAAGCAAAATCCTCTCATTGGCACCACGCCTAAATAAGGACAACATTTTGGTGGTGGGAGGCAGACTGGAAAATGCACAACTGCAAGAGTCGGAAAAACATCCGTGCATTTTACCACGCAACGACAAATTTACAAAACTGCTAGTCGAGTATACTCACCAAAGAACACTACATGGAGGAATTCAGCTAACATTATCAACGCTGCGTCAATCATATTGGATCACTCAAGGCAAGCAGGTGGTACGTCACGTAATCCACAATTGCATTCGTTGTCACCGATTTAATGCGGCAACAAAAAGTCAAATAATGGGAACATTACCAGCTGCAAGAGTAACACCATCACGACCATTCACCCACACAGGAGTCGACTATGCTGGTCCCATCGAAGTATTGATATCCAAGGGGCGAGGACACAGGACACAAAAAGGTTATATAGGAATCTTCATCTGCTTAGCCACAAAGGCAGTGCATATCGAACTGGTGAGTGATCTCACTTCAGAAGCCTTTCTATCGGCTTTACGACGCTTCATAAGTAGAAGAGGATCACCGTTGCATATGTATAGCGACAATGGAACGACATTCGTCGGAGCCAATAAAGAGCTTCAAAACTTGAAGAAACTTACAATCAATCAGGCAGAAAAGGATGCGGCAAGGAAGCTGGTGCTGGACGGTATCCAATGGCACTTCATACCACCCGTTTGCCGACACTTTGGTGGACTGTGGGAGGCAGGAGTGAAATCGATGAAACATCATCTCAAGCGGATAATCGGTGATACCCATCTTACATTTGAAGAACTGACAACACTTCTAACGCAGATAGAGGCATGCCTAAACTCTCGACCTTTAATAAGAGTAGGGAATGACATAGATGATACTCCAGTACTGACGCCAGCTCATTTTCTCATTGGATCATCACTCAATGCTGCACCTGAGCCAATTATCGATGATCATCGAAGCTATAGATCCCGTTGGCGTCTAGTACAAAGGATGACACAGGACTTTTGGAAAATCTGGTCAACCGATTACTTATCACAGCTTCAACAAAGAACAAAGTGGAAACACAAAGAAGCTAACGTCAACATCGGTGATATCGTGCTAATAAAGGAAGATCGATTGCCCCCAACCAACTGGCTGATGGGCAGGATCACTGATACCCACCCTGGAAGAGATAATGAGGTACGAGCGGTAACAGTTTTCAGCAAAAACAAATACCTGAAAAGACCGATCACAAAGTTGTGTCCACTACCTTTGGAATCAGCAGACAGCACAACAGATACAGAGTCCTCCAAATCTCCAATGCATGTAAACATCGCTCAAATGAACTGCAGGACAACAGAAAAAGAGCAGGACACTGAAGACAATTCAACGCACGGACGAACAAAAGACAGGAATATAGGTCCAACTGGAGGAACAAGGTTCAATCCTCTACTCTGGTTCTGTATAGTGGTAACATTAACAACTGCAGTTACCTCACAGCATGGAATAGAAGTCACCCAATTTCAAAGTCAACCTGGAATATTCTTTGAAGATGTCGGACGAGTAAATATGGTTGCCAGTTCATGGAAGACTATTGTTTTCTTCAACCTAACAAATTACTGGACAGAGTTTGACACGTACAAACAGAGTGTGATGCGGATGACAGAGATCTGCAAATCAACAAATATCTCAGAAACGTATGAAGTACTGTGCGATGTGACGTTAAAGCAATTTGTTCGCCAACTAAATCAAATTGAGCTAAACAACGATATTTTACTACATGCTAATAATGAGCCACTCCAACGATACAAGCGTTCTCCATTCGACTTTGTTGGAACAATTACTAATGAGTTATTCGGAATATTAGACCAACGCTTTGCTCGAAGATATGAGGAAACTATAGACAACGAACAAGCCAACGAAAATCATATCCTACAATTTATGAAGAATCAAACTACGATTATCGATTCAACAATAAACATATTCAAGGAAGAACACTCGGTCACCGAGAAGCAGCTAGGATCATTGACCAAACTATTAAACCAAGTAACTGATCACGTTGACAAGTATAACACGGTTAAAAGTCTTACATCTACAGCTCTAAATGCTATTCTCATGATGATCAATTACCAGAACACTCAAAACATCTTGTTAGATCTTGTGTTGTCAACACATAGTGGAAAAATTCACCCACTGATCTTAACAGTTCGACAACTGAGACAAGCACTCATCCGCATTCATTACAACATTCCTCGGACGATGATGCTACCTGGAGAACGACATCATGAATCAATAGTGCAATTATACAAAGATTTGCACCCTAAAGGGAGAGTTACGGACACCAACATCATAATAGAGATAACAATGCCGCTGCTGTATAATGAGGAGTTTAAAGCATATAACGTACTTCCAGTTCCAACTATGCATAACGGCAACTTCAGTTTTATTGTACCATCGTCAGACTACTTGCTGATAAATCTCCAAGGGGATCACTTCTACCCTATGAACAAGTTTGAGTTCACATCATGCCAACAGAGGGATGGCAGTAGATATTGGTGCAACCTTCAACATCCTATCTATACATCTGGATCCACCGTAAGTTCATGTGAAATGAGTATTCTTCACCACAGTCAGAATATTGGAGCATCATGCATAACTCGCAGCATCCCAGCAAGGGCGTATTGGGTTGAAATGAACCACCCGAACACCTGGATCTACTGTATGCCTGAGGAAACCAGCATCGATGTCGTTTGCAATCTTGAATCATGACCAACAGAGTTGAAGGGCAGCGGGATTCTAAAGGTACAACCCAACTGTATGATTCGTCATCAAACAATGATTGTAATTGGCAAGTAAACTATAACAACCAGGATAGAGTCTTCATTCTTACCGACTCTTAACACCACACAACAACTTAATGAAATTACTGTCACCAGGGATAGGGGTCCCATACTCAAACCGGACATTGCAAAAGAATTCTCAAATGTGGAGCACGCCATTGCAATACAGCGCAGCCAAGAAAATGTGTTAAAGGAATTAAGGACACATAAAATACAGCAATACACTGTCATTGGGTCTGCAACCTCAGTAGTACTCTTGGCATTCATCATTATACTAGTGATACACTTACGACGTCAAAAAATTACCATCGAGGACAACAAACAACAGGCAGCAGCCCGAATCCAACCGACGTCCAACTGCAGGTGCAGCCGAGGCTTTAAATGATCTGGATTTCTGCGTTACATCAGCATAAGGAGGCCCCAGTATGTCGTGATGGCATCATCAGACAATTTTCTCACATTCCACATTCTTACCTGTTCTCATATCATATATTGTATTTCACATTCCTTTCCCAGCTAGACAGCACAATAACAAAAGTGTCATCTTGCTGGCTGAACATCTTGTAAATATGTATCATAATATGCAATGTTAGCTTAATTTTAGCATTTAAAGCATTAGAAATAAAGAAACGGTTCTCTTTCTCATTGAGCCTTCAACAACAATACTCGTTTTCGTTGCAAGACTTCCCCCCACCAGAGGTAAGGGGTCTTTACTGAATTGAGAATTTGTGAGTTGAACAGTAATTTCGAGAGAAAAACCTTGTTAGTTAAGTGATTTGAGTATCGTGAATATGAAACTGAAAGGATTTTAAATAATGGAGAAATCGAACACATAACAAAATATGATACAGATTATAAATCAAATTATGAATTGCTAGATATGAGGAAAGCAAAACAAACATATCATATGAATATAAATACATATCTTTAAAACGTATAAATAAAAAAAACAATGAAACTTTTTTTAATAACTGTGTTTTATTTATTATTGATTTTACAAAAGTGGATAGTGTACAACAATTAAAAGGGACAATTTAATTTTTATATTCGCTTCCACTTATAAACTTTTCCAATAGATAAACATTTTGCAGTGCACAGCATTTATGGTGGATCGATCATTTTATTTCATGGTGATAGAGACGCTTCAATTCTCCTAGATTAGGACAACCAACTTCTTCAATGTCCATTACTTCAACATTTTCATCTTGAAGTAATTCTTTCATCCATTGAGTTTTTTCAAGGCCTTTAACGTAAACAATAGAATTTTTGATTTTTTCACGAAGACATTTTCTTACTTCTCGAGATTCTGTGAATCCTTCATCCCAGGTTAAACCATAATGATATTGATAAAGCCACTGAGCTTGTCTCCTTAGTGATGGTAATAGTTGATCAGCCTTGTATGGAGGTTTTAAGATGAAATGATGATGGTGTCCATTCTGCAGTACAGCTATTTCCTTTGCGATAAACTTGCTATTGGGTCCTTTAAATCCTTGAACGTCAAGAATAAAATACATTTTTTATTTTGTGCGAGCGCGTGTGATTCCTCATTAACCCTGCAAAGATAATCTGCGTCAAATTGACTCACCCAAAAACAAAATATAGCTCTCTCTCTTTAAATATTCCGAATAATACATTGCGCGTTCGTAACATCCCAGTCAGCGTGAGTATCTATCGGTGAGTGGACGTGTTGTTGAGGAAGATGTCACCCGTTTTGAGTTATAACCACGCTGTGAGTCAAATTTACGCATGATTGTCTTTATTGTATTGCAAAATATGATTATCTTTCCAGGGTTAAAAGCTTTTAATCAACTACTGTTTATATTTCTGGAGAAACCATTTGACTCAAGGGATTTTAGTTAACAATGCGATCGTGTAACATCAAACAGTAGGCAGACGTATTAGTAGGGATTGGTTTTGCTGATTTGATTTCAATACGAATATCAACTGGACCGTTTTTGATTAATTCACTTTGGTGTCTGCAATCTATTATGAAAATTGACGCTTGACGATTTAAATGCATCTCTTGACAGTAACGGCTCAGCAACTAAATGTTTTGAATGTTTTATGAAAGTCGCAATACAAATTGTATAGTAAACTGTAGTTATTTCTCTCAAATGATAGATTTAAATCTTCATATGGATAAGCATCAGAATTTAAATAGGCCTTCACACTAGTAACATCACAATGATCAAAATTAGTTTGATTTCCCTTCAATAAATTACGTTTGTTGGTTTGCAGAGCAAGGATAATTCAGCGTGGCTTTTCCAATTGAGAGGTTGTCTTAACATTCCAAATATGATGATTGGATTGCTAGGTAATGCGGGATATTCATATAGATCCCAGTTTCGAAAAGCAATCTTTATCGTTTGGCCATTATTAATAGGTTTGTATAGATTTAATTTGTAAGTATCCGACAATGTAATATGAGGAATCTTCCATTGTACTTTAAGGAAGCTTATCCTTGCTTTTTCATCATTGTCAGCAATTAATGAATTTTTATCCGTGCATGAGTGTGTTAGAATTAAATCATGACGTCCGTTTGGTATTATTTTCTTGTAGTCTTCCGCAAAGCCCAGTAATTTATTTAGGGGTATGCAATAATTAAAGTGGAAACCATTCAAATTGATT